>WAAD01043183.1:116764-163745 GCA_013389945.1 Fregata magnificens | reverse complement strand
TCGCTCTCTACAACTACCTGAAGGGAGGTTGTAGGGAAGCGGGTGTTGGACTCTTCTCCCAAGAAACTAGCAATAGGACGAGAGGAAATGGCCTCCAGTTGCGTCAGGGGAGGTTTAGATTGGACATCAGGAAGAATTTCTTTACCGAAAGAGTGGTTAGGCATTGGAACAGGCTCCCCAGAGAGGCGGTGGAGTCGTCAACCCTGGTGGCATTCAAAAAAGGTGTAGACGTGGCACTCCAGGGCCTGGTTTAGGAGTCATGGTGGTGTTAGTTGATGGTTGGACTTGATGATCTTAGAGGTCTTTTCCAACCTTAATGATTCTATGATTGTATGATTCTAATGGGGAACTGAATGTATAGTTTATTTGTAGACTTTGTCAGTAAACAGTAAAGCCCAGATTGCGTTTTCCCCAAGGCTAGGTAGTTAAAACACTTAGTCATGGTACAACACTTTTTCTTACGATGCATGCTACCCCAGGATGGATGGCCAGATCCTCTACAGAAGTGATGGGCTGAACTTTATATAGCTGAACCTAATCACAGTAACCTGTTAACCTAGCAAAGAAACTTGGTATGTTCGGGCCTGCCAGATTCTCCTCCATCAAGATGATTGCCCCTTTCACCCATTTTTCTCCCATTTCACAATTTCACCTGAAACTTTACGACTCTGTTTTGGAAAATATTTGAATGCAGAGATGTTCATTTCTGCTTCTGCCACTCCATCATAGGGACCAAGACACAGGGGATTCATTGCATGGGACAGCACAAAGTAGCCGAGGCGTAACTTGTTATTTCTGGCATAGCACATCATGTCCTGCCAGTCCTGATCTGGTTTTGGAAAAGAGAGACCATTTACTAACAACTGTCACCAAATAGAACTACACCAATTAGCACCAAACTCTAGTAATGACTTTGGTTTTAGTGTTGTGGGGAAGGCTCAGTGCTGGTTTTCGTTTCCTGGCTGGGATGCATCTGAATGAGCCAGACAGAGTGAATGGGCTCTCTTGCAATTAAGGTTTCCAGATGGGTTGAGCAGGGTTCAGATGCACAACGTAAAAGAGGTACTCTGAAACAGTGGTTGGATGAACCAAACTGGAAGGTCAATCCGTAGATAGGCAAGAGATGCCCCTAGTGTCTTGCATATGTCATTAGAGTTGACTACAGATTTAGACAAGTAGCGTATCTAGTCTGGGGAAAAAATAGGTTGGATGAATAGGAAAACCCTGTTCAGGTAACTACATTTGAGAACTGTATGTATTCTTAGTACTTCAAAAGAGAAAGGATGGATCATTCCCTCCGCTTCACAAACTGTGATGCTGGTCTCCAATAAGCCAAGAATAAAATCCAGTTCTTCTGGAGAACTTGAAGATCTATTTTCTGTCTACCAGAGTAAAGGAAAAGATAAGCTGTGCTCTAGACTTTGTACCATTTTAGGAGCTGTTTTATTTTTAAAGATCTATAACTGGGAAGTTTTTTGAGAGGTTATTAGAAAGGCTAACATACTTTTCATGGAAAATCTTAAAAATATTTATAACTCATGACAAATTAACAGATATGACAGAAAATTCTCAGGGAACACATTCAATACTCAGAGCAAGTGACGTAATTTGAGGGGGATATGCTGCACTTTTATGCTCCTTGAGAAGATTTAGTTCCTGCTATAACTGTAAATCTCAGTTCAACCTTAACTGTGAAGCCTCTATTCACTGCCATAATAAAAATCAGCCTTGAACTGCTCTCACACCTTGAAGACTTGAGAATCGGTGCCATTACATTGTCTTTTAATTTATGGAGTGATCGCACTGAAATGTTTAAACAAGGAATATCATTACCACAAAAGACAAGACCATTCCTGCTGTAACTGTGTTGATTTCTATAGATTTTCTCCTTAGTATTGCTAAATAACAGAAGATTTAAAGAATGTAGATTTTTTCCCTGTGTGTATTGACATTATCCCACTTAATTCCATCAAACTACCTTCAAAATTCAGTTTAGCTCCAAAGAAACACACCTGTATGTATAGGCGTCCATATATCACTTCCTTCATCCAATTTGGATTTTACTGTTTTCAGATGCACATTAGTCTTACTGTGCTATACAAAATGCAGAAACATACAGTGGCATTTACTTTTGCTCATCCTCTATCTCTTTAAACGTCATCATGAGAACACAGCTGTTTAACAGAAGGCAAAATGTTTAAATGTAGATGCTGGAGTGTGCATAACTTCTTTAAAATGAACCACCAGTTGAAATCAAATGGAAAAATGACTGTGAAGGACAGCAGGAGTTGATAGATAGCAGGGGTATATGACAAAGCGAGTATGAAATTAAAAGCTTTAGAGTCACAGGGAAGAGTTAATTAAAGGTATGCACTGGATTGCTGTGGTACAAATTGTTGTTACAGATGCAGCGCAGTACTACACCAAATATAGTCTATATCAGTGTGATTTGTCTGTTTATCTAATTCCATGCATCACTTTTTTTCAAAAAGAGACATGGCCAATGGCCATAAGGAAACGTAACTTCAGCAGGTGACCCTGGCCTGTAATGATAAACCAAATGGGATTTGCCTCTCCCCACCCCTTCACTCTGCTGATAGCCCTCACCTCCTTTCTCTCCTAGTGCAAGCCCAGATTCGCTCTGTTCAGAGCACCCACAATACCCCAGGGTCTGCAAAGATGGGTGGGCTCTGCAGCACGCCCTGCAGACAGGACCTTCAGGCTACTCCAAAAGGACTGAAGAGTCACAGAGCATCAGCAGCTGCTTCGGTTAGCCATGAGGATAGCACCTCCACTGCTCAGTGCTCAGGACCAAAATCACGTGCACCTCGCCTCAGGAAAAACCCTCAGCAACTGGATTTTAGGAAGCAGTCTTCAAAAAGGCTCGCTGTTTTCCCTGTCTGTCTGTGTCAAGCATCCTTTCACAGGAAAAAGGAGACAGGTGCAAGTACTTCTTTTCCACATAGATTTACCATAGATGGAGGTATAGGCATAGACATGCACACATACCGATAGACAGATAGATGTAGATTAGAAATATAGATATATAGATACAGAAAGGGGAGGAGAAAAGTTAAGGCAAGGATTTGCATCAGCCACAGCCTTTTCAGCCCCCAGACAGGACTACCTGTGAATGAGATTGTACTTGGGAGGGATGAGAGCATGATTCAGCCTCAAATTGTTATTATAGTGTTATTATTGCTGCAAATATTAATACGTAATCTAAAGATATTTCTTTAATCAGCTAGATCTAGAGAAAAGATATTTTTGTTCAGAATCTTTCTAGATTAACTGAAATGCAGCTTTATACCTTACGGAGCTAACTGTATTCCTACTCTCCTCACTACAGGATACATCTGGTTTGCTCATTACTGCGCAAAGAGGAACTATGTTATTGTACCAGACAGTAACCTGAGGCTATCTGCAATCATCATTTTCATTTTTCTTTTGCTTTAATGAATGCTTCTCTATTACTTCTTCTACTACAACAAGAGCAGTAGCTTTCCTCACCACTGAATTATATCAGTTGCGATTGCATAAGAAAAGTGGCTTAGAGTTTTCAGAAAGCTGGATGAAAATTTTTCAGTAGAAATTATTTCTGATGGAAAATACAAGTTGTTGGGGTTTTTTTAATTGGAAGTTTTTTAAGGAAACATGCAATATCAGCAATGTTTGTTGATGAGAAATCTGAGAATGTATCATTTTGAACATCATATTGAAATGTTTCGTTTAGATAAGGAACAATACTTTGATTTTGTTCTGACTTTTAAATTGTATTAGGATTGTAATTTTAATATTAAAGCTACACAGTGTGTTCAGTGAATTATATACTATTACTTACAATACCTGAGTTATTAAAATGTAATATACTATAGTGTTTCAACATGGTCAATTTAAAATGTACCAACAAGGGAATTACTGTCACATGAAGTTGATGCTATCAAAATGAAACACTTCAGTGATTTTGAAGCAAACTTTTGTTCGTGGGGAAACATGAATATTTTAGTTTTTATTTCTGATTCAAATGAAAACCAGCTTTGAAATACTGAAATTTCCACTGGGGATAGAAATTCTGGGTTTTGACTAGTTCTTGCTGTCAAATAGATTAGCCCTTTGAGAATCATTGTTACAGATGTTCACACCTATATGCATCTATGGATACAGAAGAGAGATACTATGATTCAATGTATTACTAATAGGTATAGAAATCCTGAATACCACAATTGTAATTCTGCTTTCCTATTGATTTACCACACAGCTCTGTATAAACTTATAAATTGTTCTGTTTCATTTCCCCTAAATATAGTTGGGATAGTATATAATATTTTTACTCACTGGCTATTTTGAAGTTAAAAAGCTACTTTTTGCAGTACCCTTTGAAGGAATGAAATATTACAGGCTGGAAAGGATCACTATGATCATTTAATCTGATCTCCTGTAAAACACTGACTTACGTTGAACTAAAATACATGGGGTTTTTTAAAAAAATCTGTGTTAAAGACATAAGGATTCACAGTTCTTACTAAGTTGTTGTGATAAGTATTATACTGATTGTAAACAAGGGCTTATGTCTTACCTCACATCTGCTAAAGGAAACGAACCCCGTATCAGCACATGCAGTTTCCATATCTTGGTCCTCTAATGCAATGCATTTAGAGGAATGTTATGCAAAGCAATAGAAAATCATACAATTGTTTATTTTAGTCCAATATCCTCTCTTCTCTAATACCAGACATGTCACATTAATATGCAATAAAAGAGCAATTGTTAAAAGGCGTGTAATAACACAAACTTTTCCCTAATGCCGTTCACTTAGGATCTGGCTTATACCATAGGGCAGATGAGTTTATATCCCTTGCAAATATTTTAATATAACTGTATCCAAAGTGACAGTGAATATTTTTATTATCCATATAAATGACCCATCACTTCTTAAATCCTGTTAAGATTTTGGCTTCAGTGATATCCTGTGACCATGTGCTACAGAAGTTAAGTATAAGCTATGTGAAAAAATGTTTACTTTTAATTGTTTTAATTATTTCAACTCTGGTTTTTTTTAAATACAAAAGGGGAGATGGCTTGATTCACCCCTTTATGCCAGTAGCACTTTCAGTTCCTCTTCTGTGCTCTCTCTTCTGTAGAACAGGTTTGGAAAAAAAAATCTGAAAGCTTCTGAACCGTAAATTTTTCTAGAATGAAACTCAAGAAGCAGATTTCCAAAGTTTGGAGATGTCTCATGTACTTCCAACCCCCTCTCCACTTCTGGTTTCCATTTAGAAGAAGAATTGTTGAAATACCACGCGGACGGCTGTTTTCACTGCCATGACAGGAAGCAGGAGTGTTGGAAATGTCACGAGAAAGCCTGTGCTTACAAGATTTCCAGCCCAACAGAGGGGGCTGAAGAAGTTATTTTACATAGTTCAGATGCGGTTCAGATAAACATCTAAACTTTTGAATACTTACACAAGCCGAATCTGAAGTCTGAAACTTCTCAGGTTTATGTGTCGTAGACACTGACACGGTGTAAAATCTAAACAAAACAAACCATTGCGCCAACTGGGATGGAAGCATTGCTCCTCCTGCCCTCTAGTCCTGCATTTATTCCTCCTTTATACCATTCTTCATCAGAAATAAGTCCAAAGAGACCACAGGTGGTGTTCTGATATACAGAGCGTGTCTAGTGAGACCCAGGCACTCAGGCTTGCACTATCAGTGCCCTGAGCGGTCTCATGTGGGAAACTAGATTTCCTCAGGAAGCCCCGTTTCCATATCCACGTCTACTCTCTCTTCCCAAGCCCACCAAATTGCTGTTCCTGGGGAGCATGCAGGAAGCATTTGCCTGAATCCCTCTGGTCCTGACAAATGTGAGAAGGGCAGGAGAAGAAAGAAGTGAGGAATGAGAGTACCCTTGCTGGCCACAATAGCTGGCAAGAGGGGAGAAGTGCAGTAACTTGGTGCTTCTCAGTAGGAAGACACAGGAGCAGAAGGTGCTAAAATTTTTAATTCTTTGGCCTGGTCTTGCAGCTGTGCAGCCACATGTTGTCCCCTATCTGGGACCCAACAGGCGGTGACGTGTTAGTTATACATCATTTCCAGAGCATTATGCACACCCCCATTACTCCTTTTCCTACTGCTTCAGTGTCAATGGTGGGCTATCACCACCAGAAGAAAATGTCCGCTCAGTATACACCCAACAGAAAGTGATGCATTAGCTCTTAATAAACACTTTTGGTTTTCTGTATACTGAGCGGACATTTTCTCCTGGTGGTGACAGCCCAGCACGGATGCGGAAGCTCTGGGAGAAGGAATAATGGGAGAGTGCATAAGGAAATTCTGGAAATTTTGCATAACTAACAAGTAAAGAACTAAACTATGAGAATCTCTTCAGCTGGGGACGTTGCCAAGCCAAAATGGAGTGTTAAAACTCCAGAACAGCTGCTGTGCAGGCAAGGAAAGGCACACTGAATGCTTGCTCTGTTTGTGCAAGAGGGAGTCTGGAGAGAAGTCCTCTCCTTTCTCTCCACTCTCAACACTGCTTTAAGCCCAGCTAAGGACACTGGGGCAAAGCCTCATCATTAGGGGCCTGGTCCTCAATGCACTGGCAATTTTCCAGTGGCTTCACTGGGCCCCTGTATAAACTGTATATCTGCATAGAAGAATCCATGTTTGAAGGGCTCTGTGGTTTCTCCAGAATGTGTCTTGACATTTGTATTTCCCATAGATCTATGGCCAGACATCTGACTTTAAGCATATATCTCCTTGGGATTCAAGCTCTAATAATGATGGACAAGCAGGTTTATATAAAAGAAGAATCAGCACAGGCCCTAGCATAAAACTTGAACTGAACTGTGTTTGGGGTTAAAAAAAGTTCTCAACCTATTTTCTCTTTTTAAGTTGTTTACATGTGTGTGTCCTCTGTTGTTCTTCATCCCAGCTTAGACAAAATACGGATATACTGATTTACCATGAGAAAGACTGTTTGTATGCCATTCCTAGCACAGATGGAATTAGGAAGTACTAGAGAGCTCACAAGGGAAGAACTTCTCAAGAGCTGCTAAATTACTTATGACTTACTCAAGTATTCAGGTTTTCCTGAACTCTACTGGAACTGCAGCAGAAGCAGAATCAATTTGTAAACCTTTTCCAGTTGGTCAGGGCTACCAAGTTTTTATCACTCATAATGTATTTCTGACCTCAGAAAAAAAGGCTCTGGTTCACTTTGATGAGACTAGGCATGGTGAGTCAGACCTGCACAGAGCTAAAGGTTGAATGCGTGTGTGTTTGTGTGTATACATGTAAAGGTGCCTTAGAGGTCAGCAAGACAATCCCACAGATCCATGTTATGTCCCACAGACAGCCACGGAGGCCTAAAAATGTAACTGAAGACAAGGTAGGTTAAGGATATCTTTACTGCTTTTCTTCTGTCTTCCTCTGGCCATCTGGTAGTAGGCAAAAAAAGTGATATAAGCTAATTTTTCAAGCCAGGGTGCTTTGTAGGTTTTATACAAAGAAGTCATGCTTTTGCAAAGCCTGTGCATTTCAATTCTTATGAAAAGCTAGCAGTTAAAATGGCTTTGTTTCTTGAGAGTTAAAAATAGTCTGAACTGTAATAATGCATCCTACTCAGCTACTAAGCCTGATTTCATTTTTTGTTTTGTTTCATTGCATTAGAAGAATCAAGATGATGCAGTCCACATGGAATGCAAACCATGCCACTGAACGGCAAATTATATGGAAATATGCCTTTCATCTTAATTATAGGCTGGACAGGGGAATGCACTATATTCTCTCATACATATGAGCCGAAGGAAACTTTCCCAGGGTATTTTTCTTTTACATTTCTGACTCTTATTTGGTTGAAAACTTATCAACCCATGTGATCCCGAGCTGTCTGACTTTCCACGATAAGGCTGAAAGTATGTAGGAAATGTTTTCACAGCACTGCCAGAAAAGGTCCGACATGGAATTGGGATATTAAAGTCACAGATTGCCATTTCTTCATAACCCTTCACTGTCCCTTGACTGAAATGGTGGCTTTATTTTTGGATAGCCAGGTAATTCTAGAAAAAAACTTCCCCTTCTAACTGAATGTTTCATATCTCCAGTCTTCATGTTTCTTCCCTCATACTTTAGACATTTTGATAGTCTTATGCTGGGTTGTTTTGTTTGTTTTGAAGTAAAAACAAAGCAGGGGCTTTTAGCTTTTGAGCAAGGGCCAAATCCCACTCAAAAGGAGTGTACGTGTAGTCCTGAAATCAGCTGTCTCACTTCAAGGTGCCCTAGGGAATAGGGATCACTACTCTTTTATCTGAGAGGACTTCTGTTTTGACCCACTGTCATTCTCTTTACAGACATAACCCGATAAGATCTGATTTCACTGTAAACTGTTACAAGAAGCAGTGGGCACTGTCAAAAACATTCCACTGGCATGCAAAAACATTTAAGTGATGCTATAATTTTCAGAGTACTTAAAGGAACTGATATAATTCCAAAATACACTTGCACATTAAAAGCTAAGTGTACACCAATTGTCTTTATGTACCAACACTTCCAGAATCATTTAGTCCTAATGACTTGGACAAAGTGGTTTCCCACTGAGGCCGCTAAGCATCACGCTCTCAGCAGTTCTTCAGAGTTTCTCTCACACACCTTATCTGGGTTCAAGCCCTTTTGGAAATTGTGCCCTCTCCATTTTTAATATTTCAAAGGGGAGAACCTGCGCATGGCCTGCTCCATATTCACACTTTTACCTTGTCATGGTTATATACCATTCAGAACTAACGTACAGAGGCCTTCAGTTTGTCCCTGGGGTCAAAAGCTGTTGGAAATGAGGAAATGTTAAGGGAACTAACATGTGTAAACAATTTGGCAGAGGTGTCCTAAAAATAAAACTTTGGAGTGGAATATAATGCTAACATTAGAAGTGGACAGAATACAAGGAACAGTGGAACTGAAGTCAAGAGTCTTTGGATCATTTGAGATGATCTGAGCCAGCAGGTGGTAAATGTAGTTCAGCATTAGCACACATCAAGTAATTTGTCTGCAAGCAAGAAACTGATGCAAGAAGTATTGTATGTGCTGAATTAAATAGTCATCCAGCACTGTTCTCTGGAAAAAGACCTGGGAGTTATTGTGGAAAAATAATTGAAGCCAGCAGCCAGCCTCACAGCTGTGCTAAAAAGAAGATGACAAAAAAAAAAGAAAGGTGAAAAATGCAAACAAAATGCCAGTTTGTAGTAGCCAAAGGATAGGAGGGCAAAGACAGGCAATGCGTTTTCTGTGTTAGCCATTTTCAACCGCCTGTATAGAGTGCCGGTGATTGTACTGTGGGAAAAATACTATTGCCAAAGAACAGGGGGATGATGACAACAGCTCAGGAGAATGCAAGGAAGAGTTAGGGCTAGAGAGTCTTAGTGAAAGGAGCTACCAAGTGGCTTAATGAAAGTGATGTGTGTTAAGAAAGTGAGTGACTGAATAGTCAGAAACATAAAATAGCTTCTTGTAAGGAGCTCCGAAACTACGTGTATAAGCTTAAAATTACGATGCGAGAGTTAAATAATGAAATCAAGCATAGCTATAACAGAAAAGAACCTTCAAGTTCCAAAGCTCAGGTCCTCAGCTCAGCTGAAATGAACAAGATGAGACAGAATTACACCAGCTGAAGACAGCGTTTATCCAATCAGTTGCAGAGGAAGAGCATAAATCAGTGATGAAAGGAGCTTATGTTTCATATTAACTACCCAGAAAAGCTCTGAGGAAAAAACCAACTGACTCACCTCCAATAGCGTGGTGAGTGGAAAGTTGCTGTCTGCCTGCCTGCCTGCCTGTTTGCCCTCAGATAAAGTCTCTGGTGGCCATTCCTGTCCTGCTTAGGAAGGGGAATCCTTCTGAGACTTTTGAGTTGCTTGCAAACCAGCGTTATTCCCATGGAAAGTCATTTCCTGGAGATATTCTTGTTCCTATATGTCTTACCGTCATCTTGTTCAACCTGCCCCTCTAAACCGTGTTTTCCTTGAGGAGACTGCATTGCAGAGAGCCAGTACTAATTTGGGATGCTTCTGGGGGATACCTTTATGTTGCATGAAACTATAATCCGAGTTAATCTTGGACACTGTTCCCTCTGAAGCACAAACTCACTGCAGTGCTTTTAACTGCAATTTGAAGTTATTTGGAGGCTAGTTGCTCTGTAAGGGAGAACAGGCTATCCTGGGAGCTCATGTAGCAATACTGCACAAACAAGTGACATTTTCAAGCTTTTCTAGATCATTTCATTTTCATATCATCTCAAGTCATCAGCTGAGCTGAATATGCAGGTCCCTCATGTTCAAGGAAATGGAGCAGACCTATTACAGAAAATAAATGAGTCTGAAACCAAGCAATAATAATAAAAATCCATGTTATTAAAAGAAAAGCCATAGGAAATGGGAAGGAAGTAATTAGAAAGTGTTTTAATATTTTACCTTAACTATTAGGATTATATTAACAGGGTTGGGGTTTTCTATTTGAAAGCAAGCTCTGCTAGGAGAGTAAAAGCTCTCAGCTGTGTGATTGCAAATCATCTGAGAAGACGTTCCTCAGCTCGGCAATGAATAGCGGTTAGTGATGCAATCAGCGAGCATGGCTGGAATTTCTAGGTGTAATAACGCATGGTGAACCCACAGGGTCAACCCATCTGTGGAAAGGAAGGAAAACATATTGTTGATTCAGGGATGTGGTTAGCACTTAAGGTAAAGACTGACCGACAGTGATTTATAGCTTCAAATTCCTTTTCACACTTGTGTGAGAACTTGAACCAAACAAAATACAGACGTTTAATATTGTACAGGATATAGCATTTTTCAGGGAGTGCTTGCATATTAGGTATCAGAGTTATATCCTAAGTGTATGACGCTACAACATAAATATTCAACATAAAATAACAGCCTCTGTAGGGAAGGTAGGATAGCAGTGTGGGAACAAAACATGACTGCAAGTTAAAAGATCCATTCCCGGATCCACCACAAACTTTCTTCACGCAACTGGGAAGTCACTTGCACACTGAACCAGGAAGATATTTGCACAGAGGTGTGACCTTAACTTCATGAGTATCCCTAACCTCTTAGGTAGATCGTTCATATAGTTAAAGTCATATAGTTAGATGTCATATAAGAGCAAAACGCCAAATAAATTCCTCAAAATTGGATGAAGTACATGATTCTTGAGCTTAGTCCTGACATATTACATTTGGGTTCAAGTGGCAATTGATAGACAGGTAAAACAACTATGGCAGGGCTGGTTAAGTTTTCTATCATTGGATTTCATTGACTTAAAAGAATGCAGAACTTCTTGAAAACAGAGATTATGAAAATTTTACTCAGGGCTGGCAAAAATATATAAAGTAGCAACATAGGCAAAACAAAAAAATCTGAAGCAATTTAAAGATCACACATTTGAACATGACTTTTCTAGAAACAGTGCATGAAATCCATAATTAATTTTGAAGATATTTTTTTAACTGTGGTGTAAACTTAGACAGAAGCAAAAGAGAATGTGATGGGCGTAAGACTGAAAATTACCTTTAATGAGTACTAATGAAACTTTAAGTATTTCAGAATCAGTAGCTCACTTCACTGGTTTGATTTTAGGTGTTTTTCAGTTATGTCACAGTTCCGTGGCATCCAAATATAAAATTTTATTGCTGATGCTCATATATCCAGGCTTCAGGTATCTAGAAGATCTCCTAAAGACACAGGCCATTGTCAATTATTTCTTCTGCTGTAGTCTCCAGATAAAATTCATTTCTGTGTATGCTTTGTATTAGATACAAAATCTGTTTCTTTGCCCTTTTCTTCTCTGAAACAAATACAGGGAAGCAGGTATATTAAAAAGAAAGAAATACTTCTTTTTTCCCCGCCTCCTCCTTACAATCCTCAAACTAAACTTCTGCCAAAACTACATTACTCTAAATATCTCTTCTCTCAGAGAGAAGATTAAAGTAGAAAACCATGACAGGACAAATGTTCATCGCATTATAGATGCGCCGCTGAAAGCCACGCAGATACTTCAATGGGAAGTAAAATGAATGCGGAGAAGAACAGAATGTTCTCCGTTTAACTCAGGCTTGGTTCCATCCTCTGGCATTACACTAGATAAACAGCTTGGCTTTCTTTCACTTCTCCTGTCAGGTGTTTGGGACTTCGCTGGAGTACCTTGAGGGAATGGCAAGAATTTGGTTCTGCTTTCAGTTTCAGAGGACTTGTCCAACTCAGAACAACCTTGAACAGTGCCTAGCATTTCTTTCCCAAGAACAGACATAAAAGAGGATTCCCTTTTCAAGTAGAATCCACTCTGTAAATCCCTCAAGAGCCATTTGACTCAGCCAACATTATCCTCTGGCCTTCCATGGCTCAGAGTGCTGGCAGAGGCTCCACAGCCAGGCTGTGGCTGTGCTTTCAAGAGTCATCAGTGTTGTCATTTATAAATCGTATGGTGGCTATGCCTTTGAGGCCCAGGCATGGAGGAAAACCCCTCTGAACAAAAATAAAAAAAATAAAAAAATCCACTTACCACAAAGACCTTACAAAGCAGCAGCTGCCTCCTCAGTAAAGCATCCTTGCTGGAGACAGCTTGGATTAGTCCATATATTCCCACACCTCTGCGTCTGGGTCAGTAGCACCATTCACTCTCCATGGAAAGTTTTGCTTTGCTCTGAGCCAAGAGTTAGTCCTGCCAAAAGAGGTATGATAAACGTCTGTTGCCTCCAAGCAAAATATGGAAAACAGCTTCTTTTCTCTGACTTCTTGTTTGTTTGTTTGTTTTCTCATGGTGAAAGTCTCTCACTATTCTGCTGGGGACGATATAAGCTACCCTGACGCTACGGTTGAAGCTATTTCTAAGCTACCTTCCCAGTCCAGTTTGGGGCACCACCTTTGATAACCAGAGGAACGTAGACATGTCTAACCGTTCAGAACAAAGCCCTGCAAGTCACCAGAGCCTCTCCATCAGCTTTCTCCTGGCACCGGCTGAACTGGTGGTTCACATCACCAAGATGAAGAAGCAGCAGAACGGGGTGAGGGGAGCCCCGTTGCCAGTGGTCCTGTCCCCACTCCCCTGCTGCCCCAGCCCCCAGGGCAGAGCACCCGCGGGCAGCCACCCCCTGCTCCTTGCATCCCTCCTGGGAGCACGAGGCACTGACATGGGTGCTCTTCTCCATGTCCCTCCTCTGCTTCCATATTCATCCATTTCTGATGCTGTAACTCCCCACAGCCCTTGACTTTTGTATTCATTGTGCTCCACAGTCTGCTGTTTTTCTCCACAGGTTTGTTTTTCCTCCATCTCTTTCCTTTCCTGGGAGGGCCAAAAGGTCTTGCTAAGGTTGAACTAGTGCCTGGTCCTGAAAGAATTACAAAAGGAGTAACTGATTTTTCAGTTTCTGACTTTTCTGTCCCAGCTGGTCGCTATCAGTTAAGCAGATGATACCTGAAAAAGGGGAAATCATTTCCTCCTCATTCCCTCCCTCACTTTGTGTGAAAGCAGAAAGGGCTTATCCTTGTGCTTTAATATGGATGGTGGATGAGCGACTGGCGGACTGAGAGGAGACATTTACACAACTTTGCCTAAATGCTTGTTGTCATGATGCTAAAGACTTCAGAAACCTTTTTAACCAATAAGCTCATAGCCTGAATTCTCCCACACGAAAAAACCCCCTACCTTCACCGCCAAAAAACAAACCCTGACTGAACAACTGCTGCAACAGGAAGAGGAATATAGAATATGATTTAATGAGAACCTTGACCATTTCAGAAAATATATGGCCTGGGCAAAGAGGCATTCCCTTCAAGGTGGAAATTTACAGATCACCAGCGAGGAAAGAGTAAAGCACAGATGGGATTTTTTTGGTCCAGTTACAAACACACATTTGGTGTTCTTCAAACAAATGCATATTTGTGCCAAAGAGCTGCCATTGAAAGATGCACCAATGTTACTCTCATCTGTTGTTTTGGTAATTGTCCCATTCTGGAGAAATGAGATTTCCTCTACTTAGTGTGAATCAGTTCTACTGTTCTTTTATAAAATGAGTACTTATGTGGGCTTATCTGAAACTTCAGTGTGGGAATGTCCCCAGTATTGCAAGGGAATAATAAAGCAGGACCATAAGCTTATAGATATGGAGAATTGTGTTGCTGCTAGCCACAATACCATGACAGTACTTGCCATATGCCACAACAGGTGTTCATCGTAAATTTAGCACTAAACCAATGGATTTCATCACTCAAAAAAATTATCATTCTGCTGTTTCGTGAATTGTTTACAAGAAATGCCTTTCTTTTCAAATCCACCTTTCCTCCTGCCTATTCATAAGTCATTATTCCTCCCACATGTTCTCCTGTATGTTTTATAATGACTCCATTGTACTGTCATTATGTTATTGTGTCCCTCTCCTTTTGCTCACCCCACACTCTTAAAAGAACTGCAGTTCCACTTAAACATGACGAATTTGGCCAATTTAAAGGAAGTATAACCTGAACAATGTTCTCAGCAGAGGTTTGTTAGCAGATGGTGTTACAAGGTCTTTTGTCTCTAAGATGTAATGTTTTTTAGAGACTGAACCTACAGTATTTTTGTTCTTTGTTGTTGATGTTTATTTGAAGAATCATTAATGATCATTACAAAGAGATCTCAGCCAGGATTAGAGCACCATTGTGCTACACACTGGCTAATACCTGTTGTCAGAAATTAGGACCAACTCCAAGTCACTGCTATGTGGAAACACTATTATTCCCCTTGTAAGTATGGAAAACAGGAGTACTGGGAAAGGTATCCCACCTAAGAGAAATCTGACCTAGTCTAGGCGTTGAGAAGAGAAGCTTGCCCACAGTCATGAAGGCAGTCTGGGGCAGAGACAGGAGTGAATCCAGTTTGCCTGAGCTCCAAGACGTTCAAGAAAACTACAAAGGATCTTCTATGCACTAGTACCAGTTAATGAGCTTTTGTCATACAACAACCCAGAGAGAAACTGAGTTGGAACTGTTAGTACCTAAGGTTAATTACTGAGAAATTAAATGCAGATGTAATAAGAAAATAAGACAATTCTCTACCATTGGAAAATAAAATTAGATTTGCTTAGTTTTAAACTTACTGGGCTAGAAGTGAGAGGATAATGGTGTGCAGGACTTGGAAAATGAAGGGGTTCACCACACTGCAGTCAGAGCTGTCCAGAACAAAGTGGTATCTATTGTTTCTGGAGATAATTGACTTTAGTTTTGTTACGGATAGATGAAAAGGGTGATGATAATCAGTAAACATTTAGGGAACAAACAAAATGGTAAGGAGCATTTCTGTGTATATGAAGACGTCAGCATCACAAAACAAATCATCTGTTCGACAAACTTTCAGGATCTGACAAAATCAATACTTTGTAAGAACCCAAATCACATTTAACAATCATACAAGACATTCTCCTTTCAAATAGGATGACAGTGTGTACTTTTCCCTGATACACGCTAATTTAATTGATGGGCATCTGAAAAACCCTGCAGGGCTCTTCTCTGATGGACACCCTGGGAAAATACACCTCTTCTCTATCGTTCCACTGATGCCAGAGATAACAAAGGAATTGTGCACTTTGGTTCCTTATACATGTCTAACGTGCTTTTTTTAGACTGATTACCAGAATGTCCTTAAATGCAGTTGAGCTCATTCAAGGGAGGCCTTGAGTTCCTTGGCTTTGATGTCAGTGTGCAAGCACTGAGGACGCTGCGCTGGCCCATGAGTCATTTCATGCTGTACTGTCTCACAGCATACTCGGGCCTGCCACTGAGCTGTAGGAACGGTCTCTGCTGTTATCAGACTTTTCCAAGAATGTGGATGCAGTAATTGCTCCACTCTTTAAGTCTCTTGTGGTTTCTGCAAATGGCATTCTTTCAAACTGCAGCCAGAACAAATTAACCCAGACACACAGAGCTCACAATTAAAATAAATGTAAAAAAAAAAAAAATCCTCATTTTCTCTGGTAGCAGAAGATGCTGAAAACATTCAGATGTTGGCAGTCGAATGTATTTTTCAGTGAGAAAATCGTCAGGTGGTCTGTTTGTTTAGCCTTAAAAGCTAAAAGTTATGTCCAATGCTGTGTACTTGGGAAGGTAGATGCACAATTATGGCTGGTCCTGGATAATGGGCTAACGGAGGGAGAGGAGCAAGGCAGGGCCAGTGGAGCTGCCTTCACCCCTTCGCTGGGCACCGCTGCATTCCCCATGCCCCCCTACAAGTCATACCTTGGGACTGGGCACAGCCTGATCCCCTTCAGAGCAAGCAAATGCTGAGCTCAGTGCTTCCTGCAGCTGAGGCAAAACCTATAGCTTTCTGGCTGTGAAAGGCAGAGTGTGAGCCTTTCACCCACAGATGTGTTTTCTCTGGCCCTCCTGTGCCACCTTCTGCAGTACAGGACTGCAAAGTTCGTTTTCTTCAGTAAATTCCAGCATCTCTTACATGTTTACATTGGGGAATGCAGGAAAAGTGAGCGTATGTTTTAAATGAAATGTAACTACTGTCAGAAGCTACTGGGAAAAATGGAGCTACCACCCAGCTAGATCTGTAGGTTGTTTTTTTATAATTCAATAGAAAAATGAGACAGCAACTCACACATGCTACATCCATCACACTTCAAAGAAGGGTGCGTATAATAACATATTTGTGGTGCTGTTCAGCATGCTGAACAAGCTTCGTGCAACAACCTGTATCTTCCATCTGTCTGTAATTTCCAGTGGCTCCACTAACAACTTGCTGCATGAAAAAGCATCAACATTAATATGAGTTTATATCAGCAGTACTTGTCAGAAAATGTTCCCCTACCTTCCCGTGCCATGCACCATCTCATAGAAACACACAGGGCATTTTATTGCAAATGCTTTGGGTTTTCAGCCAGAAGCTGGAATTTACCATGGAAAGCAGACAATCCATGAAAAAAAAAAAAAAAGTTTAGCTGAAAACATAATTTTGCTTCCAAAACAGATTATACAGCAGTGCTTCAGCCAGCTGTGCCTGGAATACTGCTCACACAGTGGTCCGCAGAGATATGCACAGCGGCACCAAATCAGCAGATGGACTTAGAGGTTCTGCAAGCTCTGAGCCCACAGGATAATCTCATTTTATAATGGAATAACACCACCACTTTTATAAGCATGAAGAAAAAGGTGTGATTCATGGTACAGTAAATGAATGAGAGATCATGGGATGTCCTAAGTGTAGCTCAACCTCTGAAAATCTCCCAGCTAGAGAAGCCTTTGAGAAGAATAAGGTAAGCCTGCTTGTGTGGAGCTCCATGTTGCCGTAGCTAGTCTGCTGGCACCCAAGCAAACGCATTATGCAGATCTCTCTATACAACACCACAGTCATTTCAAATACCTAAAGATCTCAGTATCCTTCCATGGGTAATTATTTGGTATGTTGCCGAAACAGTTGCTCCTGTGAAGTTTCATCCACATCTTCGTAGAGGCTCCTGCTTTCCAGAATCAGGGATGAGAGAGCTGTAAAGACAGAAATCTCATGTATTCTACAGGGTCACTTGAAACAAATTTAGTCTTATTTTTAATTTTTTTCCTAGTTGTTGAATGAAGCAATGAGGCACAATGGGTCTGTGCTTCATTTCATAACTGGCTGAGTATTCAGGTCCTCAGCCAGAACTCTCCCAATAATGCCCACCTTTGTTTTGCACTCTCAAGGCACTGATTTGAAGCAGTAGAAACATGAAATAATTTAATTAAAAATGCGAAGGAAAAAAGTAAAGAGAACATACTAAAAAGATCAAATTTGTTAATCAAAAAAAAGCTGTAAAACTTCATAAAAATGTGTGTGAATACCTATTTGAGGAGAGACCTTTTTCCCCAGCCTTTGTTTCCCTTGTCTGAAAACTATCAGACATGCAAAGCAATTAAAAACTCACCATTTCCATTTCTAAAACTTGATTGTCTTCATACTTACTTGTACATAGATTTAGGGAAGTTATTTCCACCCTGACATGGCCTAACCTTGAAGAGGCTGAACTAAGTCTCCTGAAATTTAGAAGTATTGAAATTTTGGGTAAAATCCTTGCTCCGGTGAGTTAATGATAAAAATGTTAGCTGGCTTAATTAGAACCAGGAGTTCACTGTTTTGTGCCTTGTAACCGTGCACAAGAGGCGCCTCACCTCTTAGGACACATTCTGCATTAAGGGCTTGATCCAGAGCACACTCGAGTGAGTCTGAATCTTTCCATTAACTTCAGGCCCCCCAATGCCAACACAAATTTCCTGTAGGATTTTGGAATGACTCCCACCCGAATGCGTGCGGTTCCTTCCTCGTTTTCATCCCGCGTGCATCCACAACACAGCAATTAAACCAGCAAAGCTGTGGGGCATTTTTGTTAGGTTTTTTTCTCCTCTTTCTTCTTCTCCAAATGAAAGGCTCGAGAGAATTCCTGTGCTGGTCTCCCTGGGGTTCGGTCTCTGCTTGGTGGGAATGTTTTATTTCCAGTAATGACATTTGTAGTCACATGTGCATCCAGGAAGGAGATGAGACCCCTGTTGTGCCTAGCGGAAGAGATGAAAGAAGGCTCTTGTAAATATATCTTGCACCTCATGCATGTCTAAGAAGGTTCCATATAAATAGCACCATAACTTTTGCACTCAATGGCACTTGAGCACATTATAAGCAGCAACAGGTGGGAGGCATGTTTGAACAATTGAGCGAGCTGTAATAACCGTGGTTAGTAGGTCTATTATGTTTCTAATGCAAATTCCACACGCATATTTGGTTATTTCAAACAGGTTGGGCTTTCTGACTGGATTAGGGGGCTGTTAGACAGGCTAGACAATGTGAGTCTATGGTTTTAGAAAGAACGAGTAAGATGGATTTTCTTTAAGCGATTTCAGGGAGGAGACGTAAGGTGGAAGAAGTGCCAGCCACAAAGCCATTTTGTTCAGCTGAGTGATGATGGGCAGCTAAAATGTTCACACTTTGTATTTCACACAGGGTTAATGCTACCCTGAATAACTATTTCCCCCCAGGATCGCATAGTACTGCAGAATGTAAAAGGAAAACTAAGTTTAGAATTAGGATATACAAGGGAAAAAATGCAGATAGTTTTTTGGCACTGGACTGTGTATGAAATCCAAGCCAAGACCACTTTGCATTTTCTAAAGATATTTGGAAGTGAATCGAAATTACAGAAATGCCTACCTCTGGGAACTGGAGAACAGGGCATAGGAATCTGGAGAACTGGAAAAAAAATAATAGAGCACAGCCAAAAACTTCATGTGGCTCAGCACTTGGTCGTATAATGTTGCTCAGCAGGACAAGAATCACAGTCCCTGCACCACAAACCTCATTGTGAGTCAGGGAGGAAGGTTATTGTCTGTAGAGCCTTTTCATGAAAATCAGGAAGGCAATGAAGGGAAGTGTTTTCGCTTTTTGAGATTAACAGTAATTCATTAATCGCAATGTTTGATTTCTGAATTAGAAATGTATTTTAAGGAAAGACCTCATGAATTAGAGGCTGTAACTTTCTCATTCCTTCAATCTCAATCAACACCACATCCTGCGTAAAATGAAATTCCATATTCTGGAAGACCTGCGTGGAGGAAAGTAAATGACATTTTGTTAAAGTACTGATCCTAATTATCCCCAAAAGCTCAGCTCTGCTGAACTATACAGACCCAGATTTTAAACGGGCACAGAGAAACACGTTACCCCTTATGCTCTTTGCCCTTGGACAAAACCGATGTTAGTATGATGTGCTGTATTTTTGCTCTGAACATCTCAATATGCTCCATCTGGAATTTGCAGTTAGTTTCCAAGCAGATAGAACAGGTCAAAAAAACAACACTGAAAACAGGAAAATCTCAATGACGTTTTCGTTTTTCAAGATTTAAAACAGACTTATCTGATTGATTAAGTGTAACTTCAGGTGATATTTTATGACCTTTCCCCCAAAACGATGAGATTATTATGTTTATTCTTCAGTTATCCAAAGAAAGGGTTTTGCAAATCAGCCATTTTTTTATAAAATAAGATTTTATTTTACTCAGAAAATAAGATTGAATTTTCCGGTTTATTTAAAACCTAAAATAAAATAGGCTACTCGTATTTCAATAGCTATGTTGATTTAGAAAAGATATTTTGAAAAAAGAAAACCCTCCAAAATTATAGAGAACCAATCACTTTTGTGATGGATTTCAATAGAGGCAATTGTTTAAACATAAATGTTTATACTTGAATACTTTCTGCTTGGCTTTACTCCTGGGTAAGTAGCAGTTCATTTGTAGGCATTGAATATGCAGGCTTCAAACCTCCACAGTAGAAGTCAGTGGGAGTCTTGGTACTGACTTAGTGGGAGAAGGATTAAGCTCTCAGACATTATATTGATGACTGTCTTGGAAATAAACTGTCAGTATAAACTTACCAGATGCAAGGCAGTGGTTTGATCTCATATGTATAAGTATGTGAACCACATCTCCTCTTCGGTCATTCTCAGTTATGTCCCTGTAGAGTACCTTTCATCAAGACCCTATTCAAGGGACACTTTTCTTAAGAGGAGTAAAAAAATCCAGTGAGCTCTTTTCTTCTTTGCACTCTTGTTCAGGAAAGGGAAACTGGGGGGGTGGGGGTGGGGTGTGTTCTGATATCCATGAAAAATTCAGATGTAAATTGGCCTGTAGCCAATAACATTTCCTTGTATTAATTTATTTTAAGAAATGTAGTTATTAGTTTTGAGTGACACAGTTCATGGAAGTGAAGTTCTCTTAACATGCACAACACCTATAAAGGCAACATAAATTTCCAGAACTTGCCCTACTTACTTACTTTTCTTCCTGCCTCCTTCTTATGGAGAGACTACTTCTAAGGATGAGGGGCAAATTCCAGTTTCTTTTTCACTTAAATCTTGGCTTTCAAGGAGTCTTAAGTCAGGCAACTCTGAAAATGGTTCTTACCTGCCTAAATGACTTAGGCCTTGCAAGACTGAGCAGAATACCTAAATACCTTTAAGAATCTGGAACCTTGTCAAGAAATGTGTGAGCGCCAGCTGTGACGGTGGGCTTTGATGTGAAGACCAGTCCACCGAGAACTGGACGGAGATCACTAAGCAATGTCAGAAACATATCTGGTAGAAAAGGGATTGGTCTCATACCACCAATTATTTTACTCAAACCACGTATATGACGGTGTCATTTAATAAGTATCAGATCCAGCTAAATCCAAAGTGGCTTTATTGGTCATCTGTACCCTGCAGTTCTATCTCCACTACAATTTACAGTAAAACTGCTTCGAACTGTTCAAATAAGTTCAATGGGATTAATGAAGCTACGGTCCAACCTTGATTTCACTAAGGATGTGAGACAATGGACTCAAGTTGCCACACAAGGAATTCTGTTTCAATATAAGGAAAAACTTAAGTCATAATCAAGCACTGGAACAGGTTGCCCAGAGAGGTGGTAGCATCTCCATCCTTGGAGATACTCAAAACTGGCTCAGCAAGGCTCTGGGCAGCCTGCTCCCACTGCACCTGGTCCAAGCAGGAGGTTGGGCTAGAAACATCGAAGACACCTGTCCACCCCAGGGATTCTGCAGCTCAAAGTCCTTCTCCCCAACAGTAGCATAAGGTAAGAAATGGGATGCGCATATGTCTCTCATGTATAACACTTCAAAACCACCAATGCTTCCACATCACATGGTATCCTGTGCTCAAAAAGACATGCTTTATATTTTCACTAACAATAAACTTTGGTAATTCTCCTTCAGTTTCTAGCTGGCTAAGGGTTAAGGCTGAGCAGTTCTCAGGAGCCCAGTGCTGGGATTGTAGGGGGTTCCGTCTGGTTTTCGTCTCAGAGAGCTGCCTTTCAGCCAGCCTGTGCTCCTCTTGCTTTCCCCTGGCATGGCTGCTTGCCTCCTCTGCATCTGAGTACATTAGATACGGGGTGTGGGGGATTTACAGCACTGCTGGCAGTACCAGACAGAGAATAGCTTTGTAACCGTATCCTTGTCTTCCAGCAGAGAAAATCTTTGATGGAGATCTTTACACACTAATGTACAAGTAAGAACATAACCCCTCAATGCATGCCTTTCATTAACATTAGTGATAGTTATGCATGCGCTGTGAGGAGAATAGTGAAGCCTGTGTATGACGTGCGTGTGTCTCTGTATGCAGAGCCAGATCCTTCCTTGCTATAAATCTGTGTAGCTTAAATACTACTTCATCATGCTGTGCTCATTTATGTCAGCCACGGAGAATCTGACCTATGGCATTCTCAAAAGTATATGCTTCTTAAGTAATAATATCCATAGGTCATCAAAATCTATCTGTAGCTCACTGGCTCCTGCCATCTCAAAACTAAACCCACTGGTCAAAAGTCGACATTTAAGGGCATGTGTCCTTGGAAAATTATTTCTGAATGACAAAGTTGAGCTCTAAAGTCATGAGATTTATCTGCATTGCATCTCAGTAACTAGAAATGCGCTGAGCTCTTTGGATATTTGGCTAAACACATCAGCCAGATGGTTCCCCAGTGGGCAGAGTGGTGAGAAACATTTTGGGAGATTTGCACAACATCATGTTACATGACATCATGTTGCCTTGTTCAGGAGAGCCATAAAGAGGGTCTGAACCTCACAGAAGCTATCCGTCCCAGGCACTTGGAGACTGCCTAGGAAATGAGTGCATAGACTGTCTCTACAGCATTACAGCAGAAATACGCTGGACATGAGCAGATGGCAAACAGAAGGAAATCCAAATATGCCTTTCTGATGGCAGGTCTCTATAAATACTCTCCATTATTCTTTGAATGACTTTCAAAAATCATCCACTAACAAAGGTGGGAAAACATCAGTTCCCAGTGCACAACCCAGCAGTGAAAAGATAAAACACCAGGCTTGTCAGGGGAGATCTTTTTTATTTATTTATAACATATTAAAGACTAAACATAGTGCTTTCACTCGAAACCTATTCCTAAACATTCCTGCAGCATCCCAGCCTACAGTAGTTCTCTCAGAATTATATTCAGCAGTTGACTACTAAAGAAATGTTCTATTATTAAGTAACATGTAATTAGTTCATTAAAAAATACCTCAGCTGAATACTGTGTAACTTAATACAACCTACTACTAGAGTGAGGAGATTTCAGGCTCGGCACAAATGGAAGTGAAATTACAGTGCAAAGAAGTGGAAAGGAGATGGTGCCAGCTGGCAGGGTACTAAGTGTTTCAAATTACTGTATGTTTATGACCTCTGTGTTCTTAAACAAAATTAATTAGATTATGCTATTTGAGAATCTTGGAATGCAGTGGCCACATGCCAATCTTATCTGAACCACACATCTTAAGTTTAATTAAGATGTTTTAAATTTCTCCAGGTATTCCTTTTTATACACACATATGTGTGCTTAAAGTGGTGCCTGTGGGAAGTGATAAACGACAGATTGTGATTCCCGAGGTGTGTTTAAGGTGGCTGCTTGCTTAATAGGACTTGGGGACTAAATCCATGAAAAGGCTTGGATATGACTTCAATGCTTACCTGCTACTTTAAGCCCCCAGTCAAAAATTCTGACCCTCAGGACCCTTGTTCAGCTGCCTCCTAAGTGTGGGGCATTTACACTTGTTGTAGGCAACTAAGCTTTCAATGTTAAAGTTTTCTATGTGCTTGAAGTTCTGCTTCTTAGTGTAGCAAGTCCCTTTGCCTTATTAGCGCTGGTAATTTAGCATCTCTCCCATGTTGTGTTTTGTTAACCTTCTCCAATCTCCCTGCAGGCTGGCAGGTGCTGTGGGGGTACCCACCAACAGATTGAATGCCACTGAAAGAAGGAATTAAGAAGGTGGGTGATGGTGCTCCTCTCTGATGCTGGTCCCAAGGTCAGAGCATCACCCACCTGTGCTACAAAAGGGATGGGTTCACTTCCTTCTCCAATGGAAGAGATCTGAATCCTCACCCACCATGTTGCAGAGTGCCTCTTCACCATTAAAGGATGGTATTTCATGAGGGTGTAAGAGGTACTTTGGGGACAGTAAGCCTGGTCAAGTGGGTCAGAGGTGTGAAAGAAAGGAGATGAGGAAATGCTTATTGCTCCGCCAAGGGTGACATGTTAATTAGAGCAAGGAATAAAGGCTCTGTCTCTTAATCATCCTAATAAATGTCATTCCCGCTACTTTTCTCTGACACAGTGAACACTCCCCTGTGCCGAGGAAAGCAGAAAAAGCTTCAAGGAAAGGTGAGAAAGTCCTTTGCCTGAAGAACCCCAGAGACTGGACGGTAATGCTTATTCCAGCAGAATGTGAAATGTGTGCTTAAATTTCATCAGGCTTAAAACATCCTCGTTGCTTACGCTAAATGCTGAGCGGCAGTGGAGACAGACTATCACCGTATACTCCTCTGGGCATGTTTTGAAAGAAAGAACAATCTTTCCTTCTTCCATCAGTTTTGAAAGAATTCAGACGCATATCTTTTACGAGACATTTCAGGACTTCGAATTCTCAGGAGAAACACTCAGGCGAAAAAAAAAAAGGCAAAAAACCCCACTAGAACTGAAGTGGAATTTAAACTACTCTTCATTGTTGATGTTTACCAGTGGGCAGTATTGTGGTTTCCTACTAAACATGCTGGTCTTTTTGGAGCCCACACTCTTAGGCATGTAAAACTCACCACATGCTTAAGTGTCTATGTCAGTGCTGCTGATTCTCCTGGGGGGCTGAGTGCCGATGCCTGCCTGTACGCCTGGATAGATCTGCCGAGCTAGTGCCAAAGTAGAGCTGCGGGGAGTGTCCATAGCTCACAGGCTTTCTGCTCATAACGGTACTACTCAGCAGTTGTATATAATTTTTATTTTACATGCTCAGTGCACCGATCATATATGTAAACTCAGACGGAGATCTACTTGTATGAATAGCCCCTTCAAGGGTTTGCTTGCTACTCCTTGCTGGACAGACACTTTAATACAATTCTATCTCCTGCTATTCCTAATTAACAAATGGCAAAACTAAAATATTAATCACTGTCATAGACGAAATCAGTGGCAAAGCCTGTGTTAGAGTTCAAGACTTCCCCTGGCCTCCAATTTTCTTATTCCTCTGTGTACCGTTGAATTGGCAAAGAAAGTGTAAAAAGAAATCTTTGTGACTGTTAAGTAGCTGCCATTTTGGCTAAGAAAAATAGATCTGGTTGCTCAACATTACTTGTTCAGACTGAAGGGACCTCTGTTCAATAAACACGGAACAAAGCAGTCATCTATAGCAAATACACGTTAGTTATCAAATGCGATGGGAAAGTTTTTAAGGGCCACCACTGTGAAAAATTAATCAACGTAAAACTTGATCATATGTTCCCTGAAACAGCTGGCTACTTCTCCCCAGGGTTTGGTTTCAATAACCTTTTGCTGAAAATGCCTCTTTAATACACCTTACTGAATTAGATTAAAACTGTTTAATGCTCTGACCTCCAGAATTTCTTTCATTTTTGTTGTGAAGAATGCAACACAGGCAGCAGATTCAGTAGATTTCGTTTTCTCTTAAATGTATTCTCAGATTCTTTTATTTCCTCTTGACATGCCTCTTCCTCTCAAAATGTTACCATCCTCTGGTTGTGGCCTGCTAGTATAAAAAATGATTTGCATTAAACTTTAAAAAAGGAACCCTCAAAGCAACTCCTGTTCTATGCTGCAAATTATTTACTATACTTTTTAAAATCACAGAATGACTTCTTTGCAGAGCCCACTTAAATGAAATTTGAAATAAGATGGATACTTTGGAGCAATCTAAAAACTATGAGAGAGAAAGGCATGGAGATCTGCATAGGGATTCCCAACATTCAAACTTTACGTTTTATTGTAACACCAACTGAGTGCCACTATCCCTTTTTATGTGAGAACCTGTAGACACTGTCCTTATTTGCAAAGAAAAACTTTTCACCAGCTACTTTTTCTTGAGTTTTTTGTTTTGGATGTTGGGTTGGTTTGCTGGGGGGTTTTTGCCTCTTACCCATAGCAGGGTGAAAAGCTAGCTAAGAAAGGTAAAGGCAGTCTTCTGCCCATAATGCTGAACATGCTTTTTGAATTCCCAAGATCTTCCTAGACCTTCCCTGTAACTATTCCTAATTACTCCTGGACCAGAGTTGGCTGCTTCACAGTCTGTATGTCTGAGTCAGAATAACGGGAAGAATGCATTGCGTTGGACTGGTATAACCCTTTTACCTCTGTACAAGTGTGTTGCTTCGCTAAAACATTATTGTTATTTCCTCCTCTTTGACAGGGACTTTTCAACTGATAGATCAGCAAATAAAATACCTCTGGAACAGAAAGGGAATAAAAATGACTCTGGCAGAATGCGGTGCTGTTGACAGGTGATTTTTCTAAGAAATGTACTTGCCTAGGGGTAATGGGCATAATTGGATATTGTTTTACTCCAGCTTAATACCAGGTTTTGCAGACTCAAGCAAGGCCCTTTGAATTCAGCAAGCCATTATTTAAAATAGAAAACAATTATCTAGTGTTCTGGCTAATATCTAGTAAAAAGTAATTTGATTAACCAAATATGAGAACGAGAGGAAGTGTTGGTGTTGGCTCGTCCCAGCATTTTCCAAACAGTAGAGCACAGTAGTTGTGCAACACATTTCCGTGCAATGAAAGAATTTTTTTCCCATGTTGTAAAATGGACGATATTTATATCATTGTGGTAAATGTATGTGAGGGGGGTACCGGTTTCCATTGCTCTCATTTTTTATGGTGACATCTGGACAGTTTCAGTGTGGCCAGAATTACTCTCACAAGCTTTACTTTTGCTCTTTCCCTCGTGGCTCTCTTACTCCTGGAGAAGTCAGGTTCTTGTTGCCATGGCTAGCAGTAGTCTGATTTGGAAAATTTATACGAAATATGTTCAAAGTCAATGCATTAACAAAAACTGTGGGAAATGGAATGTGCTCAGGATCCAAAAGGCACAAAAGCGAAGGTGGGTCATGAGCCGATTATGCAGAAACAGAATCTCTGCTAGATTTCAAGGCCATGCACCCTTCCACTCACACAGAAAAAGGAAAACAACATCAGAATGACCCTGACCCTTACTTAAAGTATAAAACCTCTAAGCCCAAAAGACTAAGGAGTGAAAACCAGCATTCTAAGGGTAAGTGTTTCAAACTTCTCTTGTATCTTCTTCTGTTTCCGATCCAAAGAAGAACTTGTATACTTATTTGTCTAGTCAAGTAAAAGATTTTTTTTTCCCTGCTGGCCTTGCTTTTTTTTCCATCTCTACCCTGAAACTCCCATTTGCTCATTTATTTACCTGTGTTTATTCTTCTAGAATCTATGTTTTTCTTTTTCTTCCTAAAGCTGCAGAAAATTATTCCTGTATGCTATTAAAAAGAAAGAAAATATCTGTGATTCTCCCTAACTGCCTCCCAGAAAGAAGCAAGCAGTCACAATGCACTCTTCAAGGCCTGAGTCAAAGACATGTACAACTTCTTTTACAAGACTGCCTCTTATATAAGGATCTTTTGAAGAGTCTGTTAACAAGGGAGCATGGCTCCTTGTCTCTCCCTCCTTGCAACCGCAACAGCAGGGCCTTTCTGTAAAGCCTGTCTTCAGAGCTGAAAGATGAAATCAGATTATCTCCGGAACTGGCATCCATTGATGTACACACATTTTTGGTCTGCTGTCAACTGTGCTTGTATGCAATATTATCCAGAAAAACCCATTTGCACACATAAACAAGATGCACTTTAGGTCTCTTCATTTTTACATATACTACAGGTAGGTTGTGAAAATTAGCTGTGAGAGTGACTTGCAAAAGAAAATTTTTTTGATTTAGAGTATAATAGCTGAGTATCTTTTGACTGTTCAGCAAGTGACTTTATCATAATACAGTCTGGTTTGATCCATTTATAGCTGGGACCATTTAAAAGCAGTGAGTCTGAGGTATGCCTGCAGACCAATAAGGACCAACTTCAGAAAAGTAGTGCTGGGCACTACCAAAACTTTCTATATATTTCTCACCTCCTTCTTTTACTGAACGAACTGTAAGAAGACCAAGAGCTGCAAAATAAAACCCAACAGTTATTCCTAATCTCACAGCTGCTGGCACTGCTTGTTTGAGCTGTTTTCCAGTCAAAACAATTCTCTACTCTGAGCACAACTGTGAAAATTACATTAATTCAGTATGTACAGCCATTGTTATCTAATGCAGCCCTATCAAGGTGTAATGCAGTCTTTACTTCTAATTAATATTCTTTTTATTAATGACTGCATATTGACCACTGTTGAAATCAAAGCCCTGTGTATTTCCTGCAGTATAAACATATGATCCATTTACACTTTGGTTCTAAAGAGCTTACAACTTAAATAGACAAAAATATTATTCTTTTGCAGACAGGGAAAAGAAGCTGAGAGAGATTGACTCTCTCGAAATCATGCAGAAAGACTAAGGAGGAACCATGAACTGAATCCAGTTCACTTGAGACCCTGCCCTTAAGACAAATCTTCTTCCACCACTGATTCTTCAGTTACCAGTCATTACAACAGCAAGTAGGCTATGAAAAATACTGTTGCAAATTAGATAAATTTTCTAAGTGATTGTAGTCTACAGTTACAATTACAATTGTAGTCAGTGCGTAGTTGTCTGCTGTCACGTTTACCCTTATAAACTCTTTGTTGCTAGCACTTTAGGGCTTTTGGATGATTTTCTTAAAAGTCAGCAACATTTGAGACGGACTATGCTGCAAGTGCTAGGCTGACTGATTTCAGTGAGGCTGCTGTTTCTCCCCATCTATTCCCAGCAGGACAGTTCTTCCTCTGATCATACAATCAGTAGTTCAGAGTACACTCAGAGTGAATCAGAGAATAGCAGTGGCAGTTCAGACCACCATTATGGGTTCTCCTCTCCTTCAGGAATAAATTATCGCTGTGCTCCCTTGAAGAGCAAACTGAGTGCCTTGGGATGCACAAGATGCACTTCTGTAGCAGTTGCATCTCACAAAAATACTCACAAGAGAGACTACCCCAGAGTTCTGTCAGAAGGACTTCTTTCTCTCCTTTCAGTCCCAACCCTGTTCAGACCCTGAGCACAGAGGCATTTATTAATACCAGACATTGTAGGTTTCCTATCATTTTATAAAGATGACATTCATGCTGACTGTTAGTTTAAGCTTTAAAAGAGGAGAACAATAGGATTACTTTTCCAAAGCAAATATAACTATTCAATATTGTGATTATAGTTTCCATGCCTAAATCAATGGAAGGCCACAGTTTCCTCAATGCTTGAAGAGGATACTAAGCCATGGAAAAAAATCTGGACTGATATATATTTGCTGAGAACAATATAGAATTGTTGGTAGACACTCCCCGAGCACAGCTAGCAGACACTGTGCAGATGTTCTGTGGGCTTGTTCGGAATGGGCATGAACAGTGTTTAAAAGCCACTAAATAATCTTAAACAGTTGTAGCTAAACGATCTGCACGAAGCTTGCCAGAGTTCCCAACTGCAAAGAAGCCCCTTCCAAGAGCACTCTGTCCTGGACTTACTGCCTTTGCCATGATGGGCAAACAGCTGGCAGGCACTGCTGCTGATGCAGAGAGGGATTCACGCCTGAGGATCAGTCCACCGTGTTGGTAAGACACACACAAGTACTAATATTTGTACTGTTCTCATTCATAAGGGCCCATGCTGAGATTGGTGACTGCACATGGGAAGACGTACCTGCTACTTCAAAGTTAACAAATATAAACTGAGTAACAGCTTTTTCACAACCCCAGAATAAGTAGCCACTCTTTACTGTGCTGTCCAAGCCAACAGCCTTGGTAGCAGACCTTTAAATCAGTCATCTTCTTTCTGATATTTGGCTAATTCCAGGTGAGGAGGAAGCCGAGGCCTTACAGAGAATAATTATGCTTGCAGAGCTGGCAGATGCAAACGATCAAAACCTTGAACATAAAATATGAGAAGATTGGCTTAAAAAAAAAAAAAAGGATTTCTATTTAAGAAAATGCATCTGTGAATCTTTCTGTTTCCCTTCTGACTTCTGAGCCTTCGGGGTTGTTTTTGCAAACTTCTGCCTGCAACCAGATATGTAAAGCAAAAATGTTTTAAATCCCTGCATCTAACTGCACTAGAGCTTGTTAATGTCTTAAACTCACAAACGGGACTATGCAGAGAGATTATATATCAGATGTAGTCCATGTTTTGGATACAAATATTAATGTATTTAAAGAAATTCTCATTTCTAAAACTTTTCTGATCCCACCAAATGCAGTTTCTGCTTGTGAAAAATAGATGTGACTAATACATCCACTCTGTAAGCAATAGATTACATACGTATAGAAAAACAGCCAGTTTGCAACCACTTCTACCTTCAGTTTGGTGCTAGATAGTCTTGGTTTCCAGTTCACAGCTTATGCTGTGCCCTCTGTTTTTCTTCCTCTTGATACTGTGATCTCTCTCTCAAGGTGATGTCAGCAACTGATCTAATCATCGTATCACTAATGTTGGACGGTTGAAAATGACAAAACCAGTGCATTACCAGTTTTTCAAGAAGAGAAAAAATAGAAGTCGGCAGCTACCAAGGATGAGGAAGGTAATGGGCAGAAAAAGAAGTCCAGACACACTTCCATCTACAGAAACTAATAAACAGCACTGCAAAGGAGGTTGGTGAAGTGACAAGAATCCCTGCTAGAGCTGCAAGGGGAAAAAGAGGTGCATGACCAGACACTGGCATACAGTAAATTCTGGCTTTGGGTAAGGAAGAAGGAGACAGCAGGTGCCGTGAAGAAACATCATCAAGATCAATGATGATGAGTGTCATCATCAAGGTAAGTTCACATGCCCCATCAAATCAAAGCTGAAGAGTTTTTTTCTGGAGGATTAGTGACCTGTTCCTTGCTGATTCAAATTCCTGCTCTTTGTCTGCTAGATTAGGAGGAGGTTATGATCAACCCTGAGTATGGACAGGCTTGTGTCCACATCACCAGAGTAGCAGTACTAGGAATGATCTGTAGCCCATACAAAGAAGATATATCTTGGGTACTTCTTGCTCTCTGAGCTAATATGTCCTTCTGTTTGATCTGTACCCCAGACCAACGCACAAGGTCAGGAAGAGAGTCCTGTTGTGACATGGCCATACCCTTTTCCTATACCTTTCAGCAGTACCCACACATGCGTTGTTTGTGGCTGGAGAACGCGACTCACCTTTCAGTGCCTCAACCCAAGGCCCCCAGAGCCCTGTGCCATCATACATGGCCAAGGGGATGAATGGGGACCCCATTCCCTTGTGATCCAGTGCAGAATGGGAACTAGCCTCTCTGCAGCTGTGCTCTCATACCAGCTTTCCTGGCATGTGAACAACACAGGCATTTCTCGTGGTTTCATTTTAGACCTTCCGCAGAGGAGGCAAAGTCACAGACTCCTTGAAAGCAGAAGGAAGAACACAGAGCCAAGCTTTTAGTGCAAATTAACAGCACTGTATAAAGTCACTATATGATACTCTGTTATTCTGTATCCATGAGTCTGGCAAGAGCTGCCAAAATGTGGAGTGTGAAATAGGATTTTGCGTCTATTTCATATGAGACATGGCTAAAGAAGCAGAAAAAAGGGCTGAGCACATATGGATGTGACATCTGGGGGTCAAAGAGAAGCTGTCTGTAAACTGGACCTCCTTCAGGAGCAGCTGCCTGCGAACAAGGCTAAGCCTTAGCACCCTTCAGTTGTTTCGAATAGTAAGGCACAACATAATAGGATTTTGGACTTGCCTACCCCATGAGGAGCATTGACAAATTCATGTGGTCATTATCACACCCAAAGTACATTTTATTAAGTTTAAGCATAAGGCTGATGAACCCCTTAATTATTATTACATCTGTTTATACAGAAATCGTGTCAGTCCAGCTAAATATATGGATATTTGGCCACTGTCTCTGTTTCCTTTTTGATGCAGAAATTTCTGGTGTTGTTCCCAAAACTTCAGCAGAGCCATCAGAACAGCAGTAGGGGACACTTTGGCAGAGTGATACCATGTGGCCGGGAGTCTGGAGAGCTGGGTTCTGGTCTGGAGTTTATCACAGATTTCCTGTGGACATGGGTTAAATCACTTAATCTCTCATTCCCTTACTTTCCTCTTTTGTAGAAGAAGGATGATAATAATCACCCACTTAGCAGGGGAATTGTGAGACTAAGGTAATTAATGTTTCTAAAGCCTGTTGATGTCTGTAAGTGTAACCACTAAATAAGTAAAATGTATTACGAGTATTATTTCTTTTACTCTATGAATATTGCCAAAGCCTGTAAATTTCCCTCAGAGTTTGTAGATGAATTAGCTGCTCTCCTAAATACTCAAGTGAGAAAGAAACTATCACCAAAGAAACTATCGCGTCATGCTTGAAGGAAGTAACTCGTGAGTGAACAGTTCACACTGGAAAGGTAGAATTTGGCCCTGAAATCCAGCCATCTAATGTTCACAGGGCACTGCCCATGAACAACCTGGTGGTGTAGGAACCAGCAAATATTTTGAAAGAATCCATGATCTACCAATGTACAGTTTACTAACTGGAAAAATAAATATTAGACTTTACTAACTAATCATAGATGTCGATGGATTTCCCAAGTTCTGATAGCAACTTACAGCTGAAGTACTTAACTCAAAATCTAAATATTTATCCACTATGTTATTATGGTCCTCATGAAGCCATCCTTTTAAAATGAAGTACAAGCATGATCTGGCACATATTAAAAAAACCAGTGTATTTTTTGTCGTCATCAAAATTAATAATTTTCATTTCTCATTGCTTCATTGTCGTGACTTTTTCAGGATTTTATGGGTAAACGCTGTTGATAACATTTTTAATTTAATATATTTCCAAAGATTTTTTGATAGAACCATTTAACAGAATGTAAATTTAAATACCTGCTGCCACAAATAGTTTGTGAGATGTTAATTTCTGATAGGACTAGTGGCATGAACCAGTGTATTTATATTACTCGCATGTGCAAAACACTCAGAACTTCATAGATCATCTAATGTACCTGGACATCATAAACCAGAAAGCTTTAACATCTGCTAAACACTCATATGAATATTAGAAGTTCCCGGTATTTCACAGACATTTAAGTTTCCTGCTTTACAATATCCAAGTACATCAATCTACTTATTATACGACCATAAAGCAAGGGATTTGGAATGTAAACATTCAAAAATATATAGAGAGAACCTGTTCCAAATTCAAGAGGATGCTGGAGACCCCTCTCTCAGGGAGAAGATACAGAAGAGCAATTGCATGGCCTAGCTCACCGGTCTCACACTGTTTCAAGCCTGTGTTTAATATGTTACAACTCCTATTTAACATCACTTTCAGAGCTTTGTCTTTTCTGCTTTTCCATTTTAAAATTTCTCTGAAACGTATTTGTCTGTGTGATTGCCCTTAAAGAGCGTAAGAACCACAAAGCAAAACTGACCCTCTGCCCTGTGCCCTCTGCCCTCATCTCACCCTGGATCCAAACTGTGCTCCAACATTTTTTTTAAAATACGAAATCAGAGTTGTTCATCATAGTATAATAATAGTAGACCAGATTTAACCATGATTACCAAACAGGCTAAGCCACATTGATATTACTACCGTGTATGCAAACATAGAGGATTTATAATCAAGAAGGAATTTTGCAAGAAAGAAATACAAAGGTTTTAAAACAGCACAGAAAACCAAGCCAATAAGAGAATGGGTCGTGAATATGGAAGTCCATGGTTCATTTAAGTTATGTTAGATTTTAATAACCTTTCAGAGACAATACTCTGAAGTACATGATTCAAATATTCATTTATTCTTTACAGTATTGACTATCATGGGTCAAACTTAACGTCTGACTGGAAATGCAAAATGCATTCTGTCAGTCCTTACTTCCATGTAACGAAATAAACGGGTTCTTTTCCTTCCCCTCTTCCCCGTCCAGTTCCCACTACCCAACCTTAGTGTGGAATTCTGTGCTTGAAATGAGAGAAAAGTGGAAAGTGTCTCTGTCTTCCAAGGTACCAATCCAGCAAGGTGCAAACTTCTTGTATATGATATTTAGTACCCCTTACCCTAAATGAATCCTAAATGAATGGATGAATAAATGCAATGCTATCAGTGCAAAGTCAAGCAGAAGGTCAAAAGGGATGCCCCTTACATCTGTGAAATGAAGTACAGATGGAACACAAGTGACAGATAGTGTTATATGTACAGTCAGGGAAACAAATCTTATTCTATAAGAAACTTGTTTTCAGTTAGCACCATGGCAAGAAATAATCATGAGGAATTACATTGTAAATTACCTTAAGCTAATTTGAAATAAGACTTCTCACTTCATCCAAACTTCTGTATGCTGCATTGCATATACTGCCATTGCTATCTCCCCAGGTCTCCAGAGAGCTACATAGCTTCTGCAGCATGGCGAAATTAATTGCAGTCCCTGGTCTGGTAGTTTATCATCCAGATTTACATATGCTTCAATCAATAAATCAGGCAAGCAAAACCCATTAACCTTATGTGATCAGATTTTGATCTAACAGGTGTTAAATAAAATGGAAAGTCTGTACTTGATAGCTTGATTGCCTTTTTGTTGGCCATGCTATAATAAATTTAATGTATAGATACTGCTGTATTCCTTTTGCAAACATTTTCCCACCTTCCACTGATCACGTAGGTGTGATTTGACCGTCACTTGGTGGCAGCAGAAAGAATAAATTCTTCCTCAAGGACCCAGAACCAAAGAGATTTTTCAGTGGAAACTTCTCTGAAATTCTTTTTGCAGAGCCTCTGCATTAAATGAGAGAGCAATGAAAGATCTGCACTCGCTGCTCTCCGAGCATTTGGGAGTGGAATTATCCCGTACAAAGAGAGAGTGCCTGCAGCTGTCGGAGCAGAGCTCAGAGAAATATGCCAACATTTTCACAGTGCAAGAGCAGATGTGGTTGAAATTGTTGACATGAAGCAAGGGCACAAGGTCAAATGCAGATTTTCCATATCAGTTTTTTCAAATGTCTTTTCTGATTAAGGCAAGGATGGTACTTGGCCAGGGAATACAACACAAATCTTATGAAAGGCATAATTGGTTGGGGAACAGAAGCTAGTGTAATATATTCCAGCTCATAACAATGCTGCCTCATGTATAATGCTTTGTTTTATTTTTATTTCGCTTTTTAAACGTTATGAATATGTAGTACAAGGCCTACTCTCAGTCTTATGAATGCATGTAAACACCCATTAATGTTAATGGGAAACATGTATGATTTTCAAGGAAAATGTAGACCTTTCCTCCTCCCTCCGCACCATACTTTGCTCAGCAGAGTTGGAGGGGAAAATCCTATAGGCACCCTGCTTGAACTGGAGGTTTTGGTCGGCACCATTTTTTTAAAGAAATTTCATACCCTTTTTTACAGAAGAAATTCCATCTCATCTTTCATACTGAAAGATGAGAAGTGACTGTTGGTGAACTGGGCTGACCAGGAAGCCAGCATATTAGCAGTCCTGAAGACTGCCAACCATAAATAGAAGGGGGCAGACCCCTAGAGAGGAGGAGACTAGGTTAAAAAGTCATGTTAAAAACAAGCAACAGTATCCACTAGGACGTTTTATCCATCCCCTTCCCCTTTTTTGAGTCTCAAAGGTATACACGAGTCACAAATTTTTCCGTACAATGTGAGGGTTTTCTAGAAACCTAACTTTTTAAATGAAAACTGAGATTCTCTTTTAATCCTAAAGTTGGGAGAGATGGAACTATAAGGAAAGCATCAAATGTTGTGAGATCCATGATAAAATCTCAGGATTTGGCAAGGCTGCATCCCAGTTTATAGTTAAGAGAACTCATATTCCAAGCAAGTGTTATTTGCTGCTGAGTACTACACTCCTGGGTCCTGGTGCTCCAGTACACTGCTTGAAGTCAACTGAGCTACACTAGCGTGATACTGGATCAATGCAGTGGTGAACCAGACCCCAACTTTTATTGACTTTTCAGGCAATCTGCCACTTGGCAGGAGAACTTAGATTTAAAACATAAAAGCCAGTTTTAAAGCATAAGGGATTCACTAGTAACAGCAACTGAAAAGCTGAAATTGGAACCAAAAAGGCACAGTACCACATTACCAATTCCCTGAGCCATCTTGTCCCTTTTACTGCTTTCTTAATCTCTATGCACTGATCATTAATCATTTTTACTTGGACTTACAAATGAAATTAAATATTCCATAATTTCTTTTTTAAATCATTATTTTGTAAAAGTAATATTTTAGTTCATGCAACCTTATTTTCTCACAGAACAGATTGGAGCTGCTTTTTACTAACTTCGTTTTTGAATATTTTCAATATTTTTAACTTCTGGACAAGTGACAAATATTAGAAATATGAGCTGGATTGGGTAGCTTTTGCCAGACAGATTAAATCTCCTGAGAATTTTTTTGCTCCCTGCATGGACAAGCAACCAACCATTATTTGCTGGAGTCTGTATGTCCACAGTTAAGTTTTGGTTTTGACAAATATTCATTTTTGTGACTTGCACGTTTTCCTTCTACAGAGATTTTTGTCAGGAAAATTCTGTTGCTCCAGAAAGCAAAACAGAAAGTGCAAAAACATTGTGGAAGCATTTTGTATTGCAAATTATGTCTACTGTATTATAAAAATAATACCTTTCCCAAAAAGAAGAGTTTCTTTATTCTTGGTTTTTTAATAGCCTCTAAGTGCCTCGTTCCAACCCTATGTTTTGACCATCCTCAGAAGCAGGTATATTACACACCCAAGCAGACACCATAGTCTACAGTAGATTTTAAAATTTTTTTTGAAAACGTTTCATTTTAAATGCTTCATTCTAAAAGTGGGTTTTCCTTTGTGTACAGTCGGTTTCAATGAATCCCAGGTTTTCAGCAACTGATATTTGCTTAGGTGTGGTGACTCACTGTTCAGTAGCCCTATGAGATGAGTTTCCTGCTTTCACTACATTTTCCAGAGGATAAGCAGAATAAAACAACATGTTGCACTAGTGAGTGCAGTTATTTGCTACTATAATAAAGAGACAAGGTTTTAATTAGTGATGAAGATTTAGTCAACGGTGGTTAAGACAGGCCAGCAAAATAACATGGGGATTCTGAGCTGCTTGTGTTTTACCTTTTCAGAGGTAAAAAGAGAAGTCGTATTAATACTGTCACTAATACTGTCAAAGGGATACATTGTGGTGTTTCGCTCTTTTTGCCAACCATTTGTGATAAGAAGCCAAGTGAGTGGTTTTCTCTTAGCCCTGTAGTCTCTTATTTTTCATATATAAAGTCACCTAGTAGTTTAAGAAATAACCACCAGGCAGTATGCATGTTCCAGAACATTGCTCTGTGTTGAAAAAAACTGTGGCTGGAGGATGGGTTTCTCATCATGAGAGCAATTAGAGATACAAATGTGGTAATCTAACCTAAGACTTGCAATACATTGAATGCCTGTAAGGAGAACAAGATAGGGATCGGTATCTGAACATCCCATCCTAAATTCTCACTGTGACAGTACCCTGAAATAAAACATGGAGACCAAAATATATACTTTTCAGACAGGGAGACAACTGATTCAGAGAGAACTGAAATAAGTCTCTAAGACTTTATAAAAGGAGAAAATATCACAAGTTACTTGTTTATTAGGAGCTGATTCCTCTCAGCCAAGCATAATGTCTAAATCTGTATTTGTGTAGCTGTGGATGGACAGGGCCACAACTTGCTGAAGGCTCAGGCAAAAAACTGCATTAATAGTGCTGAATAGAAAAAGCAAAAGAGGTGCCCAAGTTTGAAAATCAGTAAGTAAAAATAACTTAAGAAAATAAATTTTAATTTCAAGGAGCCCCAGTCTGGGCTATGGCAAAGAGCCTGAGACCTGTTTGCTGGTCTGATTGTAAATTTTTGTGGGGGCTGGAAGAAGAAAGCAGATAATGTCTACGTGGCATACCTCACCCTATACATGCCAGTCTCATTTTATTCAGTGGAACATTCCTTTCTTCTGGCCTTTGTCTTATCTATTTAGATAGCAAACTCTTCAAAGTCATGACCATTTCTTGTGAAGTCTGTGTTTCTGCATTTGCAAGCATGCTGAGGGCCATAAAAGCGAATATATAATACACCATAACAAAAATAATAGAAGGTCTCATGAAGTACAAAGGCCTTGAAGAGTACGGAGATATTTTTGATGTCTTTTCTGGCTTTTAGTCCATAACCTTCCATATTTCACTGGCTGTATAACAGACAACTTAAGCAGCCGGTCATGGTGGAAACCAGCAGAAATAACAGAAATTTATCAAAGTGACTTTTTCAGGCAACTCAGGAAAAGTATCCTTCTCACCCTCCACTCTGGGCACACTCTACTAATTTTTCATAGAGTCATTTCATTATTTGCATCATACACTGCAAAATAATATGGAAAAGGAAAGACTGTTTATGAGGCAGTAGTCTCCAAAATTAAGGAAGAAACTTATCTGTTTTCAGATGGGCATACCAGTTTGGCTGAGAATTTCAGAGACGTGGTAGATGCCGGTTTTGTAACTGCTCATTGACTTTCCTAGATGTTCTATCTCATTAATAGATCAAGACAATAGTTCTAAATTTAACTGATTGGGAAACAGGAAGAAAGTTGACTGAATACATTGTATGGAAGGGCTATAATCTGCAAAGGCTACAAAAGGGCATTTTGTAGCTGAACATTGCAGTGCTGTTTTTAAGAACTCTGGCTCTTTAGAATACACAAAGAAGCAGATAACAAAGCCTCAAGGCTAAAAAATTCCCTGTTCCATTACTGTATCACTGGCCAACACATGATGAAATCCAATTTGTACCCTAGACAGAGGAAAACAAATCCATCAGATGGTGATAAAACAACTGCCAAGATACAACAGTTCATGATATCAATGCTTGTTGTTACACCAAACCCAGAACATCACAGCCTTTCAGTTCCCATTTCTGCCTATTAATCTAAATGATAAAGCCAATGGTAATTGAATGCAGTATTTGTAAGTGAAATGATTACCAAGGAAAGTCCAAGAAACAACTTCTTTTTTTATGGGATTAAACTGTTGACTGAAACATAGAAAAGAAAAAGGAAAAGTAATGGTAAACCTGGCTGAAAGACTTGTTTACATCTCTGTAATTTCCTGTGTTTCATCTGGTTGCGAACTTCAGAGATTGAACTATTCCTTTGGGCTTCAGCATGTTTCTAAGTTTTCTCTCTGTTCCCAAATATCCATATTTAATGGCTAGTATAAGTTTTCTAAAGTGCTTTTAGATTTAAAAGCACAAGATTCACCACTTTTCTGTTAAATTTAGCATCTTAATGAAGAAATTAAGACACCAGAGATTCCTGATTCCTTCCTGAGTGCCTGTATCCCACTCATGTGGGTATCTGACATTCAGTGCTGCTGCAAATTTAATTCATGTTTCTTCATGTATAGTTTATATTATGTATTTTTTATGTTCCCCAACTCTTTCAGAGATCTAAGTCTCCATCTCCAGTTTGTGAGAAGGCTTGTCTTTCATACGTTCCTTCCTCCGGAGTTGGTAAACTATTCCTGTACTTTTTCACAAAGTATGAGGAAAAGCGGTGGTATCCTATACTGAATCACAGAATCACAGAATGGTTGGGGTTGGAAGGGACCTCTGGAGATCATCTTGTCCAACCCCCAATGGGGAGGCTGACTTAGTCGTGAGAGCATTGAGATATAAACTAAACATCTAAGCATCCTGTCAGTGGTAAGCTTTCAAAAACTGAAGGATTAAATTATATACTCTGTGTCACAAAAAGAATAAGTGATAAGGCCTGTGTGCTCAGTCTGCTAGTCTTTCCTTCCTTCCTTCCTCCCTTCTTTCCTTCCTGCCTGCCTGCCTGCCTTCCTTCCTCCTTCCTTTCTCTCTTTCCCTCTCTCTCTTTCTTTCTGAATCATGAATTCAAACATTATTTTTATCTAATATTTGCTTGGCAACTTATTCTATACATTGGGCTGCTTTGGGAACTGGTTATTGATTAATGAAGGTTTTATGGGTCCATAGTGAAGATACATATAATCTGACATTAATGAAAAACATTCAGCATACAGGAAACCTGGCTAGGGGCACTTTCACTTTTCTGTGTGCTATACTAGTTTCACACTCATTGAATACAGCTAACTATGTTTGTCTACTTCTAACTTGCTACAAAGCAGTCTACAAAAGTAGAATGCTCTTCGTAAAAAGAACTGACAACTCTCCCTTGATTTTGAGTCTCTTTAAGCAGTCTGTTGTTTTGGTACAACAAATTTTTGGGATTGTTACTCATAAACATCCCTTTTAGTATGCCAGGTGTGAGAGCACATATTGTAACCAGGTTCCTGAGAAGGAGCATGTGGGGGAATGTGTCTTAGTTGACCAAAGACTACTGCCAAATCTTTCTCCCAACTGAGTTCTCCCAGATGCCCTTCTACCCAAATTTAACAATTTTTTTTTTTTCAACTGTCACAGCTGTTGAATACTGGGAGACTCCACTGACTCTGTGGGTGCTGAGCAGTTCAGGCCACTCACTTTTAAAAATGTAAAATGAATTTGTGAACTTAAATGTTAAGTATCAAGCTTTGAACCTTTTGTCTTCATATGGGGGAAATCACAGACTACTTGTTGTTGTTAATAAAATGTGGGTCAACATTTGCATAAGGTCAAGCACTTAGTTAAGCCCTGGGCAGGCAGTATGAAGTATAGTGTCTGCTTACAGCATTCCCTGGAAAGCCGTCCCATTACCAAGCTCAACCTGGAATTAAGGTCATCTTGTGAACTAGGTATTAAACAGAGAATGCAGATGCTCTAAATGGAAAGTTTACAGTTTTAGCAGACTATACTCAAGATCCTGGAGATTTTTACTTCACCTGTTGACTTAAACATTATAAATCTTCACAGTCCACACATTCCTTTTCAAAGAAGCATCTGGTTCTCATGGTTCATTGAGGTATTAACCATTTCAGGCACCAGGTGGTTTTTACGATTAGATTTAAGGCCTGACCCTACAGCCCTTACTTGAAGACTGTTATACTGTGCAAAGTATCCTTAATAACAATGGGATGGAGGGGAGGGAAACGGCTGGTTTATTGTCCATCCATGACTTTCATATCATATGTAGCTGATTAGACAAAACCTGTAGCTTGTTCACTTCCCCCCCAATCAGCTTCGCACATTCAGCTTGAGATGTGAAGGTCTAGCTGAGTTTTTCCCTGCCATGAAAACCTGTGGCAGCTAAAAGACTGAGGTATACCTGCAGAGCCCAGTGGCTGACGTTGGGTTGCCCAGATGTAACCAACTGGCAGCGAAGACACCAGTCCTGCCTGTGACACTCAGGATGGCTGCAGAGAGTTACAGTACCAACTGCACAAACTGCTGCTGCACAGGAGGTAGACAGGGGTATGAGGTGCAGTGTGCCGTCTACTCCTCTGCCCTCTAGCAGCTCGCTCTAGGCGTGCTCTTAACTGACGGTTTCTATGACCTACCTTCCACTCCTTCCACTCCTTGTTTGCTATGGGTGAGAGCTTGCCCAGCTTGCGCAGCTTGCCACTAGCCTGCCCCATGTCACTCAGTGTTTCAAGCTTCCTAAGGGGGTAGGACTTTGTAAAGCACTCAAAACACACTCGCCCTTTCTCTGCAGGTGAGGAGCACAGAATGGATCTTGCATACTAGATCCTGGTCATAATACTTGATGCACCACCATAAGATGTTCAGATGTACAGTGTCAAGGCAATATATAATGCCCATAGAGGTTCGAAGAGTATAAAGTTGGGCTTATGCATTTTAAGTCATTCTCTTTGTCTTCTAAAGGTTCATTAGATTTGAATGGAAATGGTGGAGTCATATTTTCCATGGCATCCTTTGAGATTTGTGGGGTTTTTTTCTTTAAGACTCATTCAGATATCCACTTCTAATTCAATTCTGTAGGCTCAGCAGGGACTGCAGTTTTTTATCAACATAGATTATCTTCCTAAAAAGAGGCAGGGCCTCAGTGAGACAAGCAGGGGAAGCCTGTCTCTGTAATGATTGTGCTCTGGATAATAAACAGGAATTATATCCCAAATGATAGCTATCAGCCTGACAATATTCAAACCCACTGGAAATGAACGGACAAATTAGAACAAAACTGTTATTTTCCTTTTCTATTTCTTAGTAACTTCAAAAATATTTTTTCAGTTATTTATCTGAAGGCTTTTCACGGCACATGATACAACAGTTCAGTGAAAGTCCAATTTTCCACCCACAGCCTTTGCTATACCTCTATAAAACTGAAGAGCTGAATAATATTTTTCTCCTGACAATATGCAGGGCTCAAGCGTTGGCAGTCAAGAGGTTAATCCTTAATTTAGCTGTGCTCGGTGCTCAAAGCAGGTGAAACACAATGGGATAAAGAGGCAAGAAATTTGTGGAAGCCAAGAGTTTAAATGAAGGAGGTGTGAGAAGGCAACACAGGGTAGCTGGGAAAAGGCCTGGGCCTGGCCGAGAAGCAGAAGGCTGCTCTTCAATCTACATCTTAGGACTTACTCAACTTATCTTTACGTTCCCTACCTTATTTTCTTTTTTAATTTGCAGTGTCTCTTTAATTTGGAAAACAGGAAATGGAAGGTGATTTACAAAAGTTATTGTTGTTGCTTAGAAAGAATGTCAAAAGCTCTGTTGCTCTTATTACAAGAAAACTACTTGAAGTGGCCAACTGCTTTGTCGTGTGAAAGTTTGTTCCACTCAGAAGGGAAAAAGTTGTATTTTCTAGGAAAGAGATTGTATCCTAATGACGTTTAGAGAAAGAAAGGAAACTGGCAAAAAGTAAAATATAGCCTAAGAGTAAATGGCAGGCCTTGTGGTTTTGTTACAGTAGTTCCTTGTTAAACAAAGTTCTTCCAGAAAATTATGTTTTGTTGGGGATTGTGAAATGTCTAACTTAATGAGAAACAAGCATGCTGCCAGGGGCCCTACACAGACACTAGCCAATGAACAATGTCTTCTACCAACACCATCAACAGGAATTCAAATGCAGGCAGTTTTAGGAGGGCAAGGGAGAGCCTGTTGAAAACCAAAAAGTATAATGGAGCAGTGGGGGGAAAGTACAGGCAGTATAATTGTTTGAGTTTAGTTTGGTTCGGGTTTTCTTTTTTTCAGTTCTGCCTTCTCATACCTGGTTCAGGGGATTGAAGCATCTATTAGTTTGGAGAAAAACAGTAAGAATTTTTAAATAGGTATGGCATTTTCAGAAATCCTGGAGGCAATGTCTGGCAAAGAAGCTATCCCATATTAGAGTATATAATTATTTGCTTCTATGAAGTAACCTAGGCTTCCTACTCAGTTGGGCGAGGACAACAGTTCTGGGCAACGCTGGGGCCTAATATCTTGTAGCAGATAGAGGTTATGCGGATACGCAGATCATGTGCACTCCAAAGCACATAATAACTACACGGGAAGGAAAAGAGCAAATAGGAAGGATCGCTCTTATTTTACATATCAGGCACAGAAGTCCAAGTCACTCAGAAGTCTAGAGCAGGATAAACAATTAATAACCATCACCAGAGCTGTTTTCTGCTGTCTTTACTGCAGGATTATGTCTTTCATCTTTAATAGAAATGATGCTTGTTGCAGCTTAAAGAAGAATGGGAAAGTATATAATCTGAAATTGCAATTAGGAACTACAGTTAAATATTCAGTAGTACCCAAGTTTTACAAAAAGTGTGGCAAGACATTTCCCCCAACCCTGTATCGTTTGTGTGTAAGAAGTATGCTTAGTAAAGAATCTTGTATGTTAAATAGTTCATACTAAGGATTACTAAGCCATACTAAGGTTAAGATCCAGAACAAACTGAACTTCAACTGTAGAGACAAAAGCAGAAATCAGTGAGAGAAAATGGTAAGGCAGGTATAGGAAGCAAAAATGGGCAGCTGAAAGATCTTGAATGTCAGAGCCAGAAAAAAGAGAACTAAACATCGGAAAGAAGCAAAAACTGTGAAGATGAAGGCAATGTGGCATGAGTATGTATGCAGTAGGTAGCATAAAAGAAAAGAAATAGCTTGGATTCCAAAAATGTTCTCACAATCTGTCATGCATCTAGAATATAGTTATAGCCATAGAACACAGAATATAGGTGTAGGTATAACCAAACTGAGCTGTGACTCAAGATGCCAGCTACTTCTTCTTGCCACCAGCTATATAAAACCTGTTCATGAGGTGATATATTGTCTTTGCCAGCACATGTGTGAACATCTGCACGTACATTTAAAAACTTCATTGGCATGAATTTGCCTCTTTCACAGGAATGGGAACTTCAGTGATTTCTTCATCCACAAAAATTCAACAGAGAGGAAAATCTTAACCAGTGTGCTACCAACGGTATTTTGAATATAACAGTAAAGTAATAAACATAAGGGCATAAACCCACAATATAAATAGGAAACATATTCTGTATTAACGCATAGTAACTCTTTATATATTAGTACCTATGAAATGTAATATTTAATATGGATAATGACATTTTGAACATAATGGAAGGTTGGGACATAGAATAGCAATGCCCTTGATTTTGTGTATTACTAGATGTTAATTTATTTATGTGCCAGTGGTGACAGCAATTACAAATCAAACTCTCACTTTTTGAGGTGTGACAGACCTTGATTTGGGCTGCAAGTAGAAATATGTTTCCTGTAGATTAGGAAAACGCCACCGTATGTTAGCAGTCTCAGTCACTAGCTACCTGATCCCAGGCATGAACTGTAAAATTACAGCTAGCTTAGGCATTCAGGCTAAGCCTGCAAAGGGGTCACTACCCAGCTGCACAGTCCCAGCTAGAATTTGTGGGAGTGCAGGAGAAATGCTCAGTCTCTAACCCTGTACCTTGAAATGAAACAGTGGGCTCACGGTATGTAGCAGGTTTTCATAGCTCAATTAAAAGACTGTGTGGGAAAAGCTTGTTTCCTCGTGACCTTTCTAATGTTATTGACCAGTGGGATTTACCAGATGCTCTTTCCTCTCAGATTCAAGGGCTATGATTGTGAGTAGCTGTAAAAGATGCACCAGGAGAGCAACACAAGTTCAAACGGTGGTCTCAAGAGACCTGTCCCAGGAGAAGAGCACTGTTTAGGGCAATATAGTACAATATTCTTACTAATGCATTCTAGCATTAGTAGAAATGCTATGAAAAGGCTGACAAACCATAACAATTTTATAGGTTTAGGAGGTGTGGAGACTTCAACAAAGCATCCAAGTCTTCCTTGGGCTTATCAAAACTCTTCTTCTAGCTTTTTGATGTTTATTATATACATGTACTCATGATTCATAGCATCAAACGAACAAATCTTTCTCAGATCCTTAGCAAAAATGGTTTTAAGAGTTCCTTCGTTACATCTACTGTATATTTGTCAAAAAAAGGAACATGTTTTGGTTTTATTGCTATTTGTGCTCACTGTGGCTTTCTGGGACTGTAGAATTGCAATATAGAGGCTTTGCTAGAAAAGAACAAAGGACCCTTGTGCAGAATCTGCCTTTATTTTGCTCAGTTTAACTTTGGTAGTGTTCCCAATCAATAGCTTACTTTCCTTGGCATCAAAATTCATTGATTTACAGAAACTCCAAACACAATCCCTTTCAATGCTTTCTTAAATCTGCAATCATGACTAGGAATTAATGAGGCAGTCAGTTGAAGGTGGTTGTTTCAGACAATCTTTCTGACTACCATTATAGTTCCACGTTATTATACCTCCTTAAATAGCTCAGGCTCAACCTCTATAAAATGTACAAGACTTTTCAACTCGTGTTGAATAAGATGTGTGTTTGTTAAGTGCTTGATGATTTTTTATATTTCTTGGGAACCTTGACCATTTTAATGAGTTACGAAGTGGTGAAGATTTGTGTGTTGCCCAAAGCCAAACTGTTTAATTTAGGGTTTTCCTATAGCATATGCACAGATTTGAAATATGTTCTGGGTTATTTGTTGTTGTGGGTTGGGTTTTTTTTCCACTTCTGGCTCCACTCCTTTTAAAGCTTAGTGCTAAAGTTTCCCCAGGCAGCATTTTCCAAAACAGCTCAATTTGTTGGTGTCATAGGCTTGCTCAGCACACACAAGACACATTATTCCCTATTTATTTTGAGTTCCAGTATAAACACATTTGCAGCATTAAGACCAGCTCCCTTCTGCATGCCTGTGATTTCTGCTTGGTGGGTGCCAAGCTGCTTCTGTAAACCTAAGGGTGTAGCCAGAATCCACTTTGGGTGGCTTTAGAAACCCAGTCTGTCTTCCACCTCTTATGCCTAGCAATATTGGGTAATAAAATTCATGTTTGTAGCAGAAGATTCTGTGTATCCTTGTATACTTCCACTTCATCTGAAACAGAGAAAACAAAAATGGCCCTGGACTCATTTACAAAGAGACGCTTATGATGGAAATGGCATGAGAGAACATTAATTCTATATTAACCCTGGGACACTCCACACACGTATGCGTGTGTCAGCAGCCATTTTTCTTTAGCACATGTGCTCCACCCTCCCTACCAGCTTGTTATAGGTCTGGCAGCAAATATTATTCAACTTCTATGCAAGCAACGTTGTGTGTGTATAACTGTTAGGAGCAGTCATGAATCTGGGCAGAGTACAGGTAAAAAGAAGCTACTGCAGGTACCACAAGCATAGACATTCTGCCTGCTGCCTTCTTGCATGCATCCAACTTTCTTCTCCATGCCTGGCCATACCACCACCAAAGCAGGCCAAGTTCATTGCTGGTCTAACCACGCATAGTTCACTGATATTGCATACCAGTTTACAAGGGAAGCTGGCAGCTCTTCAAAGTTGGGATTTTTCATTTTTTTTCTGTATTGGAGGGGGAAAAGGTTAAGCAGAACTGCTCATGTGATGCAGTGTCCGTTGATGTAGAGGTTGGATATTTGCTCATTCAAAATGTTTACCTTCAGCACTGCATAATGTAGCCCACAATTTGCGCTATGACTATTAAGGCACGCAGTACAAAACAAAAAAAAAGATTTTCTAAG
>WAAD01043183.1:8170-112443 GCA_013389945.1 Fregata magnificens | reverse complement strand
TGAAAAAAATGTTAATCTATTTTTGGCATAACCAGGAAGAGACTGTCTGATAAGTCTCACTAGAGAGGTTGTTCACTGCAGATTTCTACCTCCATTTTGTAGATCCGAGAGGTCTAAATAAACAATGACGTTCCAAAGTATTCATCTGGTCAAAACACTCCACCAGCTTTGATTTCCCTTTGCTACTAAGGAGCGCTGTTAAACTTCTGTGACTTTATTACCATCTAGCACAAGTCCATCTGTCATCATTGCCCACTGTTTTCTCTTGTGGAGCAACATTTTCAGGGTGTATCTTTACTAGAATTTCTAACAATTCTTGGGCAGACAAATACGTGCACCAGGGAGATAAATGTGTGTTATGCTTTTCTCAGAATGCTGGCAGACATCCACAGAAGCAAAAGCACTGTATGATATCTGTACGAGTTAAACCCAAAAATACCTCCTTGCATTTCTTATCCTGTTCAAGACTCAGAAGCTATATCTGCAGATAAGTTTTTCATAAGTACATTAGAACTTTCTCTTACCTCATGTCACTGTGTTTCTCTTGTCACATGTCACTGTGTTGTTGTATTTGATCACCTTAATCCATATAAAAATTTATGAACAACCTTCCTGGGGCAAGTCAAAGATTTCTCTAATTCATTAGCCTATCATCTTTGACAGTGGTGGTAGCAGACATAAACAATGACTTTTTCTCTTACATAGCTTCTCACCCTCTAGTAACACGCAGCTTTGGGAACCACCTGAGTTGGAGACTGTATTGCTCTTAATAGGACTAGAACTATCCCTGATGAGTTAGTCTATCGCTCAAAGAATCCCTTTAAACTTTTGGCCATCACAATGTTAGGTGGTAATGAGTTCCAAAATTTAATTATATGCTATGCAAAAACATTACCTCGTTTGTGTATGAACTAATCGTACCCCCTTGATGATGATACTTCTCTAAGTATAGCATTTGACTTTGCTTGGACTCATTTTCACATGTTGATTCTAACTGGCATCAGGAGATCAGGAAGACATGTTGCATCTTTGGAAGAAATGCAACAAAAATAATGAGACCTTCCCCCCTCATTTTTGCTTATCTAATCGGGTCTATTAGTGCTTGCGCTTTTCATACATCAGGAAACGTTCGTAAGAGCTGTCAGGAAAGAACTATGTGAAATTTAGTTATTCATGAGAAATAATGATACATTGCCACAGGAAAGGTTGAAAACAACTTGTGAAAAATCCTTTAGCAGAAACAATCAGAAAGGTTGGTTGGTTGTATAAAGAAAAGAAAAAAAAAAAGCTCTACTGGACTTGATATTGAGTCGTCTGTTTATTCCCAGTGTATGATGAAGACAAGTGCAATTTGCAAAGTTTAAGTTTGGATTATGTTTGGAAACACTGCATACCAGAGGGATTCAATCTGGAGGTGAAGAGAAGGTGCCTCACTCTGATCAGTATATGCAAAGTCTTTACAGTAAAATGACAATAATGGGAAATTCACCTGATTTTGTTTTTCATTACAAAATAAAATCTTGGGCTGTGTATTTCAAGTGCTTGGTTTAAGTTCATACATCTGTTGAATGAAAAAGGGAAGATTTATGATTTTGTATGGTTTGATATGAAGTAAGCTCACTAAGTGCGCGGTCTTTGCTAAGTTTTACTTTGAGACTTGGGTCTGCTTTACAGCATAATTTGTAGGTTGTAAATTGCAATGAATTGAACCTGGTGATAGCCAAAACTGAACCTGCCCTATAAACTGGGACCTCAAAACCGATGCTATATTCTGTTTTGTTTGAATTTCCTACATTACACCCTAGCAACCCTATCACAGAATTGCTATGATCTGTGAAAGGGATGTGACAACACCCCTCCTGCCAAAAAAGAAAATCCAGAAGAAAGCAAATATATATAGAGAAGAAGCATCACCATTGACTCAGAAGAAAGCTCATTCGGTATTATTTTGGTCACACATGTCTAAAAGGGATTAATTTAAACTGGAATAGCTTTAGAAAGAAGGGCTTTTGAACTCATTAGAGGGATGAGGGAAGATGAGAAGATAATTTAGGTTAGGCGAACAAAAGCAGGAAGGAGATACTATTGCGCTCTGTAAACATTTTAGGGGGAGTAAAGCAGTTGATTCTATATGGCACTATTGACAAAGAAGCTAATGGCTTTAAAGTGGGAATGAATAAACATAAGCTGAAAGTGGGAAGAGGTTATTAGCTCTCTGAACAGTGAGCTGCTGATCCAGCCTTCCAACAGGACTAGTAGGAACAGAAAGAACTTGATTAGTTTCCTAGGCAGATTGTATACCATGGTTGCTTGTGTTAGTACCTGACCTACGGTTCTCATAAGGTTTCATGTTCCTGTCTTCAGACACAGGACTTGGGCTTAGTTCACTGAGCTGTTAACCCTGATCCAGATTTTCAGCTCAGATTTTTGGCTAGTGTGGTCTTAACTGAAACCAAAGAAAATATTTGTAAGAAAGAACTGCAGCAAAGTCAAATGCTTTGGGTTCTCAGGCACAAACAGAACTCACCAGATAGGGTCATAAGACAAGGAGAGCTAATATAAGGCGTATCTTCGTCTCCATACAGTTTTTGAACAGATGTTATTCTAATTGATAGCATATTTGGTTTCCTTCAGTTGGGGTTCCTGGTGTATGAAAAAACACTGATACTACACCTGGGCTCAGAGAGAAAAGAGTTTTCAGATGTTTTTCAATACCTGAACTTCAGAGAAAGCAGATAAAATATTTGTGATTGGCCTCCAATTATATCTTTAATGAGCTGAAAAGAGCACTGAATGTCAGCCTTCCAAACTTCAGGGTGGCTTGGCTGTGGGTCCAGCTTTTGCAGTTTGGCACAATTTTTAGTATACATTCATATATCTTCTATTTATAATTCCTTATTCATCTTACTCATCAGTAAATCTCATTTTCGGAGAATTCTCTCAATTTTTAACTAAGTCAACATTATGTTGACCTGGCACAGTATCATTACTGAAGTAGGAATTTCACCTTGTGCCAGCAGAAGTCATGGGACTTGTGCTTGAAGGCAGCCTGCAAATCATCCTCATTAAAGGAATACCAGCAACTAATTCTGAGGCTCATATCGTTAAAGGAACAATGAAACCATATGAGCATTATTTTACCTTCTGGAAAGGGGAGGAGTGCTTCTGCTCAGTGGAGAGCTGGTAATCCTGCTTCAGGCAGAAGGTAGGACTTTTTGGAAGTCCCTTCCACACACCATTTCTATGATTTACTGTGATTAAAAATACCCAGTTTATAGTTTAAGTATTTTTAGCTTTGGCTTCAATAATTTCTCTGAAAAGTCACATGTTCTGTGAAGGAGAAAAGATTTTCTAAGCGGCTTGAAATACAGCCTTAGCTGCAGATTTGAAAACATAAATTGTATTGCTTCCTCAGCACAAAGTGGGTGCTTTGCATGGTATCATGCTCTTTGGGCCTTTCCCTTTCTCTGTAACAAAACTCACTTTTATTTCAGTAGTATATGGCCAGGGTTTCAGGGGCAGTGGATTGTCACATTTCAGTGATAATGTATTTACCCTTTGTGATTGATAAAAGCATCTTGAAACAACAAGAATTTCTAACCATTAAATTATTTACATTCTTGTAATTATAGGCTGATCAGAAAGTAGGAAATATATTTGCTTTTTCTAGGGCAAAAATCTTTATTGAAATTCACATTTTACAGAAAATATGTCACCAAAAAATAGGAGTTTCCAAAACTGAAACTGGAGGTGGCTAAAGGCTGGGAATAGGCTGGTAACCAAGAAATAGGAGCTTGATATATGAAAGTGGATAAAGCAGGACACAGAAAAATTGAACTGAAATGAATGACAGCCCTTCATTAATAATTAGATGGTACTGAAAAAGTGAGATATGTTCTTTATTTATATATGTGTCATTTGTCTTTTGTCATAACTCAAATTGCACATGCTTAATGTGTAGAGGGAGCTTTCTGAGGCAGGAGTGAAACTGAAAAGAGCCACGCCACAAACCCAGTGTCATGATGACTTTACAATCTATACAGTTAAATAGTTTATTACATTTTTCAATAAAAGAAAGAGCCCACTAGCTTACAATTTTCTTTGGCAAAAAATCTCTGATTTAAACACAATGAAAAGACTTGCATGGGTTCAAGAAGGGTGACAAAAGCACTGGGTTTTGCTATCATTGGAACGCTATCAAATTATGTGTCCAAAACAAATGAATCTGAATGGAAGTAGTTAAAATACTGAAGTAAACCAGTCCAATTCTTTTAAAGATATTATTGCTAGCAGTATCCTCCCCCATTCGAAATCTGCATTGGGAGATAGGGACCCACTTCAAGTAAATGAGTCACTTTTGCTTCCTAGCCAGAACAATTAAACTTCTTGTATAAAACATGACCTGAAGCCTGCCCTTCACCACATCATCCCTCCTCAAACTCCCAGAGGTCAGCTCTGACATTTAACAGCTCACAAATTCAGTTTCTTAGCTCCTGAGGCCAACTTCATGCTTTCAAACCCAAAATTTTGTTAGTGAGATTCATGTATGCGCATGTGTGTGTTTGGATATATGCGAGTATACCATACATGTATGCACAAATACAGCATACACACAGTTTTGCTTCCAGTTTATTCAGTATTATCAATGACTTTTTATCATTCTGCAGAGATAACATCTTTGCCTCTTTTTTTGCATAGCTCCATGAATGGTAAAGGTACACGCTGTCACACTGAACACCACTTTGGTGCCGGTGCCGAGATACGAGCCTGTCATATGAAACTGCACAAAACAGATGATACAAACAAGCCAAAAAACAGTTAATGCATTTTGCAACTTGGTACTTCTTTATTGCTAGCAGCTGAGTAGTTTAGGTGGTTTTTTTCCCAATTGTTATTGATCTCTTGCCATATTGTGCATACAATTCCCTAAAAACATTAGCTCATTTCTACACCAGTTTTAAAGATTAGCTCATCTGGGTTATGTACTTTGGTGTGTAGGTGTTGAGTGCTAAATACAACTTAATTTTTCATTTTTAAAAGGCATTCTTAACAATAACAGCTACTTAATTAGTTTGATCTTCTGAGCAATTTATCACACTCTACGTACCGGGATACAAATAAGGCCATCATCTGGCAGGTGCAGTTTGAGGGGTCAGGAGGAGAGAATTTTAAGTTATTTATATACATTTCCCCAGTAATTTCCTCACTTTTCCACAATGTTTCTTTTTTAATGGTGGTAGGAGTGCAGTAATTTCCTTATAGTAACAGTCATAACTCAAAGTTCAGTGATTTACAGCGAATAAAGACAAATAGAATGTGTCTTTGCCTTACCTGTCCTAGCTCTTTCAGACAAGTTCCCCTGGGCATAGAGGAACAATGAATCATTTCAGATACTTGATAAGGCCCAAATAAAATTGAAACCACAGATGAAGAAGAGGATTTTCCTAAGTTTATTCTTCAAAATCAGCTTCCTGGTGATGCGCAAACTATACAGCCAAGCTTCCCTACTGCAAAGCATTTGTGAAGGCCATCAATGTGTCAGAATGGATCGACGTGTCAAAAGACCCACTGAAGCTACAAAGATGTATCTGTATGGATTCGCTTTTAAGGTGTTAATGAAGATTACCTTTATTTTTATAATTTATGTGCTGAAAAAGCTCTTTTCTAAGCAAACAAATAACATAGCAAACCCAGCCATAATAATGCAGTAAGCTGCATTATGTTCTTGCTAGCCAGATTTAACAAGCTGGCCACTGCGGTCCTGTAAAATTAAACCAACAGCTCATCACAGAACTTCACAGCGTGCAAGAACTTCGAGATGGAGAAGCCCAATTAGATCATCCACTCCAGCCCACCCTTCACCTCTGCCAACAATACAAACTTTCGTGGTGTTCTCATTTTATGCTAGCCCAAGGAAAATGAATTTCATCTCATATAAAAGAAAGAATGTAGGGTCAAACATCAAAACAGAGTACAGGCTGTACTTAAAATAGCCAACACAATTTTCCTAAACTCCCATCCTTCAATTAAAAAAAAGGGAAAAATAAGGGGGAAAAAAAAAATGAAAACCCAAATCATCTGAGCAGCTGAACACTTAAGTAATGGGCTATGTTAGTCTATTTGTGAAAATTGCCGACATCAGCGAACAGAGTTACTCTTATTTTTGAATGATATGATCTGCGACCTGGTGTTTGCTTCTTGCAGTTGTAATCATGTTATGGCATTGAAGTCAATGCTGTTGCTATGCAGTCTGATGAAAAAAAAAATTAGGTTTTTTTTTCAGTCAGCAGATTTTTTTTTTTTTTTTTTTTTTTAGGAAAACCAGACTTTCCTATGCCTCTGGTAAATCAGTTTCTCGCAGACAATATCCTATCTTTTTTCATTTTGACAGACCTAATTCTGACTGCTTGCCATTTAAGTTATTACTTCAGAAAGCACTCTGATTTTATCTTGTAACATTCATTTGATCGACATTCAAGTTGCGTCAGGGGAGGTTTAGATTGGACATTAGGAAGAATTTCTTCACTGAAAGAGTGGTTAGGCATTGGAACAGGCTGCCCAGAGAGGTGGTGGAGTCGTCTACCCTGGAGGCGTTCAAAAAAGGTGTAGACGTGGCACTCCAGGGGCTAGTTTAGGAGTCATGGTGGTGTTAGTTGATGGTTGGACTTGATGATCTTAGAGGTCTTTTCCAACCTAATGATTCTATGATTCTATGATTCTATGACATTACTAAAAAGTGAAAGAATTAACATAGGTTATTTTTGGGGGTGTTAGTTGGTTATTTTGATTGGCTGCTTTCTTTTTCTTTTTTTTTTCCCTTTAATCTTTTGAAATGTGAAGAGCCATCTTCCAGAAATGTTGAAATACCACTGCTGAATTAATTGACAGAGATGAAATTACTCAGCACCTCAGCAAACAGAACCATTACATCTGAATCTACACAACTCTGAGCCCCTTTTTTCCACTTTCTTGGCAAAAATACTGGATGATGGTTCGCAGAAGTCTGCAGGAGATACTTGGCACTCTGAAAAAATAGGTCTTCTTTATGAGTATTTTTTCAGGAGAGAACACTAGCATGGGGTGGGGTACAGTGACGCTCCAAGGGACAAAGCGTGACTGGAGGCTGCATGGTGCTGCAACCGCAGGAGGCAAGCAGCGGGGAAAAAAACCCCAGGCTGGCACCCCCTCCTGTATGTTTAATACCACAGCCAAAGCTAGACTACAGGGTAGGTCAACAGAAATACCAGGTGGCTGAGACTAGGGCAGGCCAAATTAATGCAAACTTTTATCCTTGGCGTGAAGAAATGTTTCTAAGACCTCCATAGCTCTTGCCATTTGCAACAGTGATGCCGATTAAAATGCTTACAGCAACAACAACCCTCTTCTTTCATATTTTGCTTTAGAAACGATGTATATTAATTGGAATTTGAGCTGAGTTTTCCAAGAGCTCGAGTTGTGCTAAATGAATATACACACACACACTCTATTTCAAGACATACAGTAAAAATAATGCTTGAAAAATAATGTGTTTCATATGTATGTGTGTATGTTACAAATTAGCTGTTATTTTAAATGTTTCACTATAAAAAGCCCCCACACAACATCAGAGGGGAGTCCGGTCCTAAAAGGTATTATACTCTAGGGGTATATTTAAATAATTGCTCAAGTTCCAGTTTTTATTCTGATGTAATTAAAGTATGTTTTACATACTAATCAAAATTAAATAAAAATTATTAAGTGTTAATTTACATTTAATTCTTTTTTAGTAAAATAATATTGCATTTCCATGGTTCACTGTATAATACACAAAATGAACCAAAAAAGAACATTCTAACATAGGAGCTATACAGGAGAATGGTCCCTGTGCAGGTCGTACGAAACAATACTCCACAAACATGCAACTGCTTTCATACCATAGAAACACTCTGCTCCTTTCCTTTGTCAGCTGAACATGGCTTAACTTCTTACTCATGTAAATTATCGCTTCAGAAAAATATCTTCTTCTTTGTCTGAGCCAACATACTTAAGCATGGCATGGGTGTGGGATGAAGGGATTCAAGTTATTCACTAGGGAACTGCAGAGTTTTTGAAGAAGTAACAGTGTTGTGTTCTTCCCAGAAGAAAATAGCAGAGCACAACCCAGGAGAGTTATTTTACAGCAGAAAATTAAGTTGTCAGGTAAATAAAATTTTTCCTCAAAAATTGTCCAGAAAACTCTGGTTTTATTTTAAAAAACAGTCAAAGCTGAAAGATTGTGGAAATAACTGCCACCCCCATCTTTCAGAAGTGTTGATTGGTTCAGATTCCCTTTCTCCATTTCTCGTGGCTCAGCAAGCTTATGGACTTCGAGTCCATGAAATGAGGCAGCCCATGGGACAGACTAGGCTATTTGTCTGAACTCCGTCTCTGGCAGACATCTCTAGTCTGTTAAGGTCCATTCAGAACAGAAGCACTGGACTAAGTCAAGACAGCAACACAAGAGCTTTCTGAATCCAAAATATTTCAAGGTTTTTTGTACTATTTCTGAGTTCTGAACAAAAGTCTATATATTTCATATTTCTTCTGAATGCTTGGCTTTTGCCACACAATCATTTTTGAATGCTTCTCTTTGCTTGTTTGCTTTTTCCCGTTCTACTTGTAATGAATTTTATAGCAGTCTTTACAAACACTAAAATGAACACGAGCAAAACCCTGTAAGCATCTTTGACTCTTCAGCATCCAGACTAACCTGGCAGTTGCTGTCTTGTGTCACTACAAAATGTCTTTTTCTCCTTGTCTAGGACAGAACTGATTAATAGGCTGAAGTAGTAGTTGGTAATTGAGTAGTACAGTTACTACCAAATTAATAAAATATAAATGGAGAGTAAATTTCTCCCAAAACTCTGTGTGAACAACTTGCACCCTATAGCAGGTGGTGGATGTGATTTCCTTTATTATCTGAGGTTTCGTAACAAGATACTTCACTAAATTATTTCTCTTCCATTGGTCTAGATCCACACTGTTCTTAGAGAAACCTGCAGCAATAAAATGAATTATATCACTTTACATTATGAACTGAATTATGACTGAATTACATTATGGCTGAATTATATTATGACTGAATTATATCACCTTTTATTATGTCAGCTACAACTTGACGAAAGACAGATTGCCAGCTAACGTAAGATAAATAACACCCAACAACTGTCTGCAGTTTTTGCATGTTACTTGAATTTGCAAGGCATCTTTGAAATTGCCTTTATGCATCATGTATGTTGACACTGTGTTTTATGGTCCCATTTTCTTCTAAGGCTTGAATTTTCAGGATGAAAGTTAACAGGTCTGTCAAGCCCCACTGTGAAAAACCTTCCACAGAGGAGTAACCAGTAGCCCTCTACAAGTGTAAAGCTACTTGGGTATGAAGGAGAAAGGACTGAATTTATTGCTAAAGGAACTGTTTTGCTTGTAAACACAGGGAAGGACCATCCATGGCAGTGGATTGGAAACACAGGATATCTTTCTGAAGGGCCTGTTCAGACAACGGACTTCTTGAGAAGCCTTATTTAGTTTTCAGAGCCTACTTAGGACACCAGGGACTTTTTCTGGTTTAATGCCTATAGATCCTTTAACGGTACAATCAATCAAAAATAATACCCAATTGCATCTACGTGATTACTCCTTGACTGCTTGATTTTCACCGGCCACAGAAGAACTAGTTAGGATCACAACGGCTTTATACATAGTACAAATCATGGTCTAACCAAGGACAGGCATTGCCCCCAAGATAACATGGAAAGGCATTTCAAAACCGGACAGAAGCATTCACGCTTTGCCTACCATGCATCGTTCGATACTTTGCAATGCTAAACAGGGTAGAAGAACTATTTGAAGTGCAGAGAGCCATCACAACAGTAAAAGGCTTGCACTGGGCTAATGAAGCCTAGCTGAAAATAGGGTTATGCCACTTTCGGGACCTGGACGAACACCTCTGCACTGCACTCCTTGGTGCTATGTGGTGCCTTCTGCTATCTACCAGGTACCTATTTCCTTACAGAGGCACAATGAATAAAGTATGGGATGTGTGTTGTTTGTGAATGATGGTGAAAACACATCTTTGGCAGAGACCCTCCTGTGACATATTACATGCAACTTTGAAAACCAAAGGAGAAAAAGGGAGACAGAGAGGAAGGAAAATGTACCCATTTTATCCCTCTCCATTCTCCTAAGATTACCCATTACCATATGGGATCTTGTTTTGCAAGGCTTTGGATCAGAATCAAGGATTTTGTTTCTTCAGTTTTAAGAACTTTTCATCACTTTTTCCTCCTAGCCTGAAAACGCAACCTTAAATACTTTACCAGGGAGAGCTTCGGTGTTTGAAAAATAATTTTACTCTCTGCCAGCATCTGCATTTGAAATCAGCGTCAATCCTGATTCAGTTCTGACTCCCACAAAGGAATATTCATTTTCACCAGGAATCGTCTTTGCTTACATATGTACACCTATTGCACAGGGCTGAAGAAAGAGTGGGGAATTCTCCGTTACTTGAGAGCATCCCTTCTGTTGTTTGTTCTCATTTCTCTGTCTCCCTCCATACCCTGTAAGGCACAAAGATAGAAAAATGTGCTCTACCAGAAGATTCCTTTGGCCCACAGTTAGGGTGGAAATCACTGTTTTGGATTACTGAGCAATGAATACAGAACGTGAACTAATTAATAGGGATGGGGAGAGGTATCTCTGGTAAATGACTATTACGATTATTGTTTAACAGACAAGCATGTGCAGGACAGCAGTGTGTGGGAGGCTGGAACATGGGATTTGTTCTGTTAGGTCAGGACAGCTTTGCACTGAGCTGAGTGTTCTCCTGCCAGCCATCTTCAACGTGTGTTGCATCTGGATAATGTGAAAAACCACAACAATGAACCCACCCTATTGTGCAGCTCTGAAGAATGGAGCGAGCTGAAGGTGAAACTCCCTCCTGATCTCTGAGTGAAGAATGCAGTTTAACTTCACTTCTGTATCACCAAGTATGGTTATAAAACCACTCAGTCCAAATCCTATCCTTACTTAAGATCCTCTTTACCCGCTACTGTTCCTGCTTCTCCCATGGTCATTCAGTATAAATGTGTTTTTATGAATTCTGCATTTTAAAACTGCTTATATCTCACAAAAATGGTGCGCAGGCTTTAGTTTCTGATTCATGAGCTGTGCTGGATTTGGATGTGACCACAGAAGATGCTACTGCCCACAGCTGTCCTGTGTACTTGCGAGCTGGGAATTACCAAAACCATCTCAGGGAGAGCAGAACAAGTAGTGTCTGCTCTTCATTAGTCACAGTTCCCGGTCATTATACTAACAAAATCTACCATTCATATCATTTATATTAATTGGTTGGCTGGCGCAGAGGAATGGACGTGTTGCCCATCCTGCTGCTCCTACTGTAGTTTCAGTAACCTGCAGCAGAGTGTAGATGAGCATGGCCCTAACTTTGCACAGCCACAACCAGCTTGGCTTCTGGGTCAGCTGTATCACAATTTTATATACTTCTAGGTACAACCATCTTGTCTGAATCAGCTGCTTTCAGATGAATTTTGCTATGCTGAGGGTAGAGGTTTATTTTAGCTCTTGCCGTCTTGTTAACATAATCCTTAACTTTCTGTATGGTTTGTATAGCTGTAGATACATCTGTATATGTTAATGCCTTACTGAAAAAAAAAATAGTACTGATGCTCAAATTTTAACCTCTGGGGCTTTTGAAATCTATGTAATTGATTATTTGGTGTCCAGAAATATTTCTTTTCTGTAGAAGGTGATTTATAACCTTAGCTTTAACACAAATCTTGGATACAGTTCATGCTTCCAGTTGAGTGGCTGATACTCTTTAAACAAAAGACTGACATGATGACAACTACTGTATAATGGACTTCTGTGATGAATTTCCAGATGATTGATCATTTGTCCAAAAACTTTTGAACTTCTGATATTTTCAAACATTTTCGTGACTAAACTGTAAGTTAGCCTAAATATCTCTGAACGACAGATGGCATGAGCTTAAGAACAACAAACAATGAAATATACCCTGAAATAATTTCGCAGAAGTACTTGCACATAATTTTTATCAATTGATCAATTCTAATTTTCTGTCAGAGGTGAAAAATTAGGTGTCACCAAACTGACTTCTACATGGGCCTGAACTCAGGCTACAGAGTCAACAAGAGGTTTTTCCCTTGCCTTCAGTGGGGTTTGAATCAGACCTTAAAAGGAAAACCCTTCTGATTTCTATAGGACTTTCCCCTAAGGGCATACAGTTGCTCACAAGGGCAAAACCCCAACAAATCCTCAAATGCTCTAAAACACTGCCAGTAATCCGAGACCAAGAGATACAGCACTTTTGTTTATTATTTGTTTTCTGTGACAGCTCAGCCATACTGAAAATTCCGGTCTGTGTGAAATACAAGTTTATTTCCAGTTTTAAAAATTGAACTCTGCATTCTTCAGCAAATGGTGACAGGAGCCACTCCTTGCTACAAAGCCATTTTTGTCCCATTTCGTTCCACAGCTGCTGTCTTTTTCGTTCCTCTTTTTTTTTTTTTTTAAAAAAAAGTTCAGCACAGACATTTTCATGAGAACAAAGTGATCATTAAGTAATAATGGCATGATGAAGAAAGTGGAGGGTTTTTAAGGCCCTCGGAGGAAAGGTAGGGTTACCAGGAGTTTACTGAATATTAACAGGAGAAGAAAGGAACATTAGGCAGAGGAAGGATTTGAGGGCAGGATGCTGTTGTTCCTGGTCTGGACCTAACAGCCACTATCAATCACAAACATTGTGTCATGCTGGAAGAATGCGGGAATAGTGTGTTCAGTGACGCTGCAGGAAATAATCTTACCTCAGTTAATAATCTTACATTTCAGTTAATAGCTCACCTGGATAATTGCATCGTATTCTTCCGTCAGCTGATGCTTGTTCCCAAGATGTAGTGGAATTTTGGTTCTTGCTATATTATAGGCAAAGCTGCAAGTTCCCTTTTTATTAAGAGCCTTTTGCAGACATTGACGCAAGGATGCAAAAAATGTACTTGATATGCAAACATGTTCTTCTTCTTCAAAAAAAAATGATCAGGTTTACCAAGTGCTGGAATCTAATCAAGTTGAAGTAAAGTAAATGGAACTAACCAAAGTACAGAAACTATGGACTCTAGCCAGTAGTTCATACCCTTGTGAGTAGTGCCTCTGAGGTCCATGGTCTAATTTATTCTTTGTATAATTCCGCGGATAAATCTGCACTCTTGGGACTTTTCTGTGGGATGCAGGTTCCAAGTCTCTATCAATAATGAAAGCTGAATTGCAAATCAAGAAAATACACAGTGAGAACTGGAAGAATCTGCTGATACACGTACATGTTAAGAGATGGAGACTTTCAAAGGTCATCATGTGCCACAACACATAAAATATATTCATTATTAAATGGGTAGATGATACATGGCCCTTGCAACAGCTAGGAGTGTTATTGAAAGTGTATTCATAACTTTTCTTTTCCACTGCAAAATCAGTAAGTCTCCACTGCATTTTTTTCCTCATCTGCTTTATCCTAGTTGCTTGTATATACATAAACCTAGGTTTTGCACATTGTTTTAGTGCCACTGCTACATTTTTAGCAGGATACATACTCATCATAAAAAAAGTGATGTTCTATTGTGTTGTGAAATGTCTATTCACAGACTTAAAACAGCTTTCTTTTTTCCGTTTTTTCCATAGATTAGTGACTTTAATGGATGCCACAACATTTTCAAGGAAATAATAGCATATTTTCTTCCTTTTTTTAAGTGCATGACTGCAGAGAACAAGTCACGTTCTTTGGCATCCCTTAATGTGTGCTGCACAATTAGTGACATCCTGATTTCCAGCTAGCAGTTAAAATGTTCTTAGTTCAACAAGAGATTATTTCTCTTTTTGGAGAGAATATAGTGGCAAATACAACACGATATTTTTTTATTTCTCATTTTTATTATTTATGTCCAAAATAAAACAGATGCTTAATTGAGAAATAAAGAAAACAAGACACAATTCCTGCTCCAGTGAACTTGCATCTAATATATCATTGTGGTTTTGAACAGAGATGAATGCTGCAGACAAAAAAAGAATAATCTGTGTAGCTTTAGGGTCAGCTAGGAATTCTCGGGAATCATTTTCTGTGTTTTTCAGCAAGTAGAGCACTTACCATATATGTTCATAATATTTACATACCATACTGTTCTTAGTTGTAAAAGCTCAGGGTCATATTGTCACACGCCTTGGAGGATTAGTGGGAAAGTTACTCACTTGTAGCTTGGTGCCTGCTTGTCTGCACATACATTGCAAAACAAAAGGAAATCCCCTTCAATTCAACCGATGCCAATGACTCTCCTTCCTAACAGTAACAGAGAAGGTCGACTTTGGTGTAAGTCTACTGACTTAGGATTTATTAACATTTTGGTAAGTTTTCCAAAATGAATAAATTCATATTAAATGAAATATTTTCAGAAGTACCTTGAAGATTTAGGAGCACAAATCCCACGAGTAAAGGATTTATGAACCCAGACTGCATAGGTTATATTTTTCTTAAAAGCATCGTGGGAAGCTTTCCTGATCACTAGCCTCTCCCACTTTCTTTACATCAAGAAGAGTCTCAGATGCAGGCGGAGCACGCTCTCCCACGCGCCTGCGAGCACTCAGCTTTGAGCATCGCTGGGGAGGCTGGCAGGAAGCAGCCTGGAAGCTGTCCATTAGGTATCTGGATGGACAGGAGGATACCGGGAGGTGCAAGGCAGAGCTGGTGACCGCTCTAGGAGCCTTTCTTTCATGGCAGAAAAGGCAGAGACCAGATTTTCATGTGGGCTTCGACAGGTTTTTCCGAGGTGCCCCAGCAAATTTCTTACAAATTCTGGTTTGTGCTTAACAATGGTTTGAAAAACTCACCTTCAGCTCTGCCCTGTGACGCGCTGACTGCTAAGGCTGAAAACAAGAGTTGAAGAATGTAAGGGAAAGGTCATATTACCATTGCTATAATCACTAACTCATGCATTGTGTGTGCATGTTTATGGCTCAGTTCACTATGGCCAGACACGTCATTTTCAGTTCATATTATCACAAACTTTTAAATTTATAACCAGTCATCTGAACATCAGGTAACCGGTGTATCAATACTTCTGCACCCATACAAGTGTTAGAAATTTTACAGGTTTACATAGTTGTTCCTCTCTGAAAGTTTACAGCTGCTCTTGCTTTTGTTCGAGTTCGACAAAAAAGCAAATATTTTCTGCCTTTCTTTCCCTTGCCTTCCTCTCTCTTCCCTTCCCTTCCTCCTGATGGTGGTATTGCTTATCTACATTTCTTTCTTGGATAGTTCCCTGGTAATCCCTTTTGCGGTAAAAGATGACAAGTATGGAGAAATCATCTCAGAAGAGTTACTGGAGCTTTTCTCACCCCTGAAAAAGAGACTTAAAACAACTGTAACGTCAGTGAAATTGACTGTGATGCTGCCAAACAGAAATTATTATTACAAGGCCTTTAGCTGTTAGCATAACAAAATAGATCTTGGATCAGTGTTACCCAAAACAGCCTTTAATGGAAAAAAGCCACACCCTGCTAATGTCTCTGAACTTAAGGGATGCAAAAAAACAATGATAAGGGAGACCACACAATTCTGTACAGAGTACTGTGTTCCAGAAGTTTAACAAATAAGGGCATTGCAGAGCAAATCCTGCTGGTAGTTCTCACAAGTAAAAGATGACTTCATTTATTATTTTACAGAATGACATTCTCTTATTCAAGTTAATTAGTACATATGTTGGAGGACTCAGCTCGTGATACAGTCCTAAAAGTTTACATTTTTTGCACACTAATTCCAGATTTCATGATGATTGAAAGGGAACTAAGCTGAACTGATTTTTAAACATCCCAAGTGATCATGATCCACATGAAAACTGTATTTTGTATACATTTTCCTCCCCTGACAAGACATGTCCTTACAGTGACCTTACAGCTATGCAATGGCCCCTTATGATGACATCATAAAGAGGCCACTAAGTTACAGATTAATTTGCTATCTACTAGTAAGTATTGATCTACTGTCATTAAAATGGAGCAGAATGACCACACCTGTGTCAGTCAGGCCTTTAGAGACCGTGTTAATGTCTGCACTGAAACTGTATGACAAGTAAATGTCAGAGACACCTGACCTCTTGCATACATAGTATGTTGAGTTTCTTTGCTGATGCTGTGCTAGCAGTTAGTGTGAATATTATCTCATATTGTACCTGCAGTGCTCCAACTTTTTCTTGTTGCCTTTAACCCTGCAACTGTCTGTAAACAAGTTTGGTAAATGGAAATTCCCTCCAAGCTTCTCGGCATCTTCCTATTTTTATCCCTTTTTTATCAATTTTCATACATTCTTTGCACGGCTTGAGCTGAGAAGCCCTTTTTAATTAGACTGTAGTGATCTGATCACTGCAGGAGCAAGGAAGGAATTTTTTCCTGGAGGGTAGCATTGCAGACTTACTAAGAGGGATAATGCTTCGCTTGTTTTTACCTTCCTCTCATAAATCTGGTATTGGATTCATGATGCAAGACTTCATGGACCAATGGTCTGATCTGATAAGGCAAGTCCTATGCTCCTGCTTACATTGCATGGCTAGGATTTGACTTAAATCACTAAAATGTACATTAAATTGAGTAGCACGTGAGGAATCTTGAACACATAGTGTTAACCTTTTTTTTTTTTTTTTTTTTTTTTTTGTAACTAAAGCCCTTAATTAGTGCACAAAAGGAATGCCAAAATAGTATGAATCAGATGGGCTGGACACATGCAATGTAGTGATAAAAAAGAAGCCCCTCTTCAGAACTGAAGTGGCTGATGAAATAAAAGCCACTTTTCAGGCAGCTGTGAAGTTGACAGAAGAGCCTTTGTAGCACTATAACCACCACCTCCTGCATGGGACAACCTCAGAACATTTCTGAATCATCTTTGGGATATATAGAAGCCAAAGGCTGATACAGAGATGAGTCGGTTTCCACAGAGGCTTCTAGGGGATTTCTCTGTCCTCTCTGTTCTCTGTTGTCTTTTGTTTGACTATGGTTTTAACTCTCAGGAGGAGCCCTGGTGGAAGGAGAGACCTTGCAGTTGCTGTTGCAATAGGTTTTAAAAAAACCCCATCCAAACAACAACAAAAAACCCTAGCATCTTTTTATTTAAAGCCAAAAGTTTATAAGCTGATTTACAGAAACATTCCAAAGGAAGAAACAAAGAGTGAAAAGAGTCTGCTGATGAATGGAAGCTTGTAGTCTCAAACTAAAGCCAGGCCAATAGTAATTTATTTGGAATATTTGAAATCCTCCCATGTGTATGAATTTTGTTGGGCATGGACTGAAGTTTGCTTAGTTGCTGTCCTTTAAAAAAATGTAGGCATGCAGTTACATAGATTGAAAATTTCAGACATAGCCAGGAGATTCAGCCATACAAAACTCTTGTCATCTGAATAAATGAGGGCCATCTGAATAAATCCTCTGGTCAGCTTTGGGAACTGTGTGCCTAAAGCCCCTGCATACTTCTGGAAACCTCTGTCATTATCTGCACGTGTGGGGAACTCTGCAGCTGTATGTGGCTGCAACTCTGAGTCCACAGAACTGGAGGCCATTTCTCATCTTTATAGACTTGTATAACTTGTCTAGGAGCTGGCCCTGTTATTTGTATCACACTTGATATGCTTTACTTTTCCATTGCCTTAGGCTTACAGTTGTTCTGCTAGATTGTTGTCAATAGTCTCTTTACAAGAACTTTGTAGAAGATCAGAGCGACGTGGATATTACTGCAAATAATGCTTGTGAAGAAAAACTCCACAATACCTGACCATGAAAAATGGCCATCACCCAGTTTCCACATGAAACCCGTCAATCAAAACATCATTTTTTACTAGTGAATAAGTAAGAGACAGCTGGATTGAAGATACTTTCACTTAAAGGCTTACTGCAGCATCATCTCAAGCACAGATCAAACGTTAAAGAAGGAGAAGGCAGTTTATAAATGGGTTAAGACTGGAGGAGGTGACTGTAACTGAATAGTATAACATCTGTAGACTTTATAAAAATGTGGATGGTTCTCATAGACGAATTAGCACTCATGATATCAACCATTATAAGCTTTGTAGGATAGGTCTGCAAAGTTTTGTAATGTCTATCCATGTACATTCAATGTCTACCTACAGTGCTTGTAGAGGAAGTACCATGGATCTTAATAATGACAGAAGGGAATTTATTCCTTCTGTATAATATATAATGGAGGTCTATAATCGTTCCCAGGAACCAAAGAATCGCTAAGAGGCTTCATTTTCTTTTAATATAGGACAAGTTCCACCCAACATGGACACACTTTTTGTCTGGAAGAGAGAGGATGCATAAATCGAACCACTACTGTCTCACATGAGTAGAAATGCTTATAACACCAGCGCTATATAGGCACCTAGGTAATGGGGGCCATGCCATCATTTGCAATTGCTGAACCAATGCTGTGTTCCCCACTCTAGTTCTTAACGAAAAACAACCAGGAAAAATAAAAAAAAACCCCAAATGTGAAGTGCAAATCAGAAAGGCTGAGGAAAAACTGCCTTAGAAAAGATAGAAAATGTGTCAAAAAGTTAATAACACCCTTCACAAAGTCCTTTCTTTTAACCATAGCTGTGAGAATAACCTCCAGCTTCTTTCTCCTTCCTCCCCCCTTTCCAGATTTTCTCTGGCTGGAGTCCACGTAGCAGAAATGTTACACAAGAAGAAGCTCTTTGCAGAAACTTAGAATGGAGGGTTGGTTGAGGGCATCAAAACAGGGTTTATAATGGAAAGTCTTACACTCAGAGTATGGGACAGCTACTTGGGGTTCCACAGTCCAGCAGATTTTATCTGCAGCTTATCAAAAGCTATGTCTATTAAATTGCTATTTGCTGTAACCAACTGTTTACCATTTGCTATTGCCTTTTAAGACTGAGTACAGAAATGCTCTCTGAGTCTCTGTTGGATCACTTAGAATGACTGCTGCATATTGCTGCATTTTAATAATTTTCAAAGGCTGGTAGCCAGCAGCAAAAAGTACAACCTTCCCATTTAGCAATACCATAAGCACTGTCTTCAGTTAGATTTCAGGGCTAGGCTAAAGCTGAGGATATTCACTGGCTGCTGATATTTTGGAATAACTTTTCACCTCCTTGTACCGCTGTGTTGCTTTTCAGACTTTTTGATATGATACTAGACATTTGGTGGCATTTAGACAGAGTGTTTGTTGCCCAAACACTTCTGAATTCCAGGAGGTGACAGACCAAAATAAGTATGTGTTTCAGAGGGATGCTCAAACAGAGGAGAAATAAACTCACATCATGAGCTGCTGTGTCTTTGCTAGAGACAGTGCCTTCAGGAGCCCTCCCTCCAGTGATAACTTTGCTTGCCCATCCCCATATCGACTTTCCCACTGCAGGCAGTCCTTCAGTGTTTTCACCTAAATTATGTTCCTGATATTGTAAAAAATACAAAGTTTAACAATATACCTACAGTTGAGCAGACATAATTTTCTAGAAGACCTGTCTGTTCATTTTGTGTAGGAAACAGGAGGAGGAAGTGGAAGGAAGGGAGGTCCTGTGTGCCACATCCATAACTAGTGAACACCGTTCTTTATTAATGGAGCTCTAGGTGCAGAAACCCATCACTTTTAACATTTTTCACTGTCTGCTGTGAAGAAGAGCATTAAAAAAAGAGAAAGTGTAGGCTCAATGCTCTGAACGCTATTTAGGAATTCTCCGGAGAGGAACAGAGAGAACCAGCATGAATAACTGCTAGCAACTTTCTCGTTAATTAAAATCTGACAAGCAGCTGGCAGCTGAAAGGGGGAGCTGTAGGTGGGGGAATCCTGTGGTTCACCACCACATTCCTTACATTCATAAAAGCTACGGAATATTTCACTGTAGGCCCGCCAGAAATGTCGATGGAAATGTGAATTAAAAGAAGGAGCTGTCTGAAGGTGACAGAGATATTGGATGTAGCCCAGCTAATCCACAGACGAAAATATATGAAAGTTTAGTGACATGTACGAAGCAACTTCTGTAAAGAACTTTTATTCTGATGAAAGGCAATATGATTCAAGAGATGCTATAGTCTGCAAGATGAACCCATCCAGGCAAGAAACTCGTTTCAGGGAAGAGGTATAATAAATTCCCTCTGCGCCATCCCTCTGAGCCCAAACATTGGGGTAATGGTGTTGGCCAGAGCGGATGAGCTATTCAGCATCTCTGTGGGAGCTTCGCTGGGCTGCAGCATGCTGTGGTGTACCTTTCCCAGCCCTCTCATGGTAAGACTGTGACACTTTTCATGACAGCTCTCACTCTCTGAAATCATCGGCCTTGCAATAGTGGCTTTCTGGTTTCTGGTAATACTACCTCAGAAAAGGACCCACTCATTTCCTGAAGGAAGGTATCTTTTATTTTCCACAGTATCTTCTGATTTGTTCCTAGTCTTACTGTTGGCCTGCATGCATATGGCTACACCAAATGCAATGATTTCCTCTTGCAGCTTGGTCCCTTTGCTGGTACCTCTTGGTCTTCTTTACAAATGATCCCCCTCATGGGCAGGCAAAGACTTATAAAAGAATGCAACAATTGCTACATAACCATGAGATTTTTGGCTATATAGGATGTAATAGAACCTTATTTCATACCCAGCGTCTTTTCTCTACCAAGATATTAGTCTGAAGGGCTTTACAAAATATGTGAGGTATCAACAGTGCCATGACTGGGAGGTCCACAACAGAAGCCATTTTGTGTGCAGTAATTAAATGACATTTCCTTGCACTGAGAACGGTGGAAAGTTGGCCAGTCATTATCATGTGGAAAATAATTTTTAATCCCCCTGGACCGTCACCACAGACAGCTGGAAGAGTTTACCCTGAAACAAAAAAACCATCTTGAAAAATAATGTCTCTGGTACCGTTATTCTGAATGTGAACCAAAGCCTTGGAAAAAAAAAAAAAAAAAAAAAAAGAAGAAAAAAAAGGCTTTTAGCTTTTCTGTCATCAGTTACCTTAATTTCTTCCCCATTTCAGCTTCCTAAGGGTTCATTTCTGTTCAGTGGCTGACATTTAGGCAGAATGTTTGTTGCCCAAACAATTCCAAATCCCAAGAGGTGAAAAAGGAAAAAAAGCATGTTTTTTTAGGGGGTGATTCCTCTCTCTGATGAGCACTTCTCGCTGTGTTAACTTTCTCATTTATGTATTTGCACACTGCTGGAGATTTAACTAAAACTAACTCCAATCATCCTTTCATCTGTGGAGGGTAAACAAAGGGGACTTCTTAATATTTCCTTGTTTTTTAATGAGATGTTTTCTCTTACTCAGTTAACAAAAGTAGTAGGCTTCAATTTATCTCTACTAAGATGTCTGACTGCAGTTCTGTTTTCCAGCTGAATATTTTCCCTCTTCTTGTCTGGTGTGGTATGAGTGCAGTGAAGAGTGCTAATTGCCCATGTTGTATTCCAAGACCATCTGCTGAAATCTGGGTTTACTATGGTGGTTCCTTTCTCCAACAGCTCATAAGTCAATGCCCTCATTTACTTCTAGGGACTTGAGTTTCTTTGCCCATATTCTGGAAATTGTTGCCCTCTCCACACACACCCCAGTATTTCTCATTGGGATAAGTAATTAGTGCAGCCAAAATTATTACATGGACAGTTTTTACACAGATTTTCCAGTTTTGCAGTTTTGTCCATTCCTTTATTTTTGCCTTCCCATTTATTCTTTTAACTTTTCTTAGAACATGTAGTGGGGGAGTATAAGTACACACTGAAAGTGGGGTCTAAGGCTAGGAAGTGCTGTAGGAGCCAAGAGCCCTTTACTAGGGGTAATTATTACTGCATATACAGCAGTAAGAGAACTGTGCTTGGGGTTACCCAATGAGCCTAAGTAGGACCCCCAGGTTTGGTGTTTAAATCCCTGAGTGTCACCTCTATCTGCCCATGTACAGAGCTTGTTAGAGTTGCAAACCTGTGGCCTGAGAATGTTCATCAGCTATAATAATCAAGCCCTGAACTGTCTAATTCAATAATTCAAATCAACGTAATGCCTGTTGCTTCCTTTGAGATGCCATAGTTGACCACTGCCTCCACCTCCAAACATCGAGCTGAGTCACTGCAGTCCTGACACCTACAAGACTGTTTGGTGAAATAAATGGAAATAAATGTTCTCAGAGACAATATGTCTTATATTTTTATTTCCTTTCTTCTTCTAACAGTGGGAGATTCCATTTCCCTTTTTCCCTTTTCCCCTTGTCTTAGCACTGATACAATGTTATGTCAAAAGAAAACAAGGCTGGGCAGTGGCAGAGCTGTAAACCCAGAGGAGTACACTCTCCATGAACTTACATGTTGGGAAACGATGACGTAAGATTGTGATCTCTCTTGCAAGATGGTCTTGTCCTACATTACAACTTCCACTTGAGGTTTTTTTAAGGGTTTGGGTTTTTTTCTTTCTTTCTTCATGCAAAAATCAGGAAGTATCACAAACTTTCTGTATTATGACTGTTTCCAAAAGTCATGTGTTCCTTCTCAGCTCCTTGCTAGTGAAGCACTGAACTATGTCCACCTGGGAAAATCTTCACTCCTACCATCGCATCAGTCCCCACAGAGCTTGAATAAAATACACCTACCCCTGTGTTGGCTTAGTGGTTGCAGATGCTCCTCAAGACTTGTCTGCTGTATTGTTTTATAGGGATTTATCCTTTCCACGAAAATTAGGTGCCTGCATTTGTTGTCATCATCTAAGTAAGCATGAGACATTCTTAAAGCAAAAAGAAGTTTTATCCTCATGAAGCAAAGCTTTTGATTACTAAATAAGTTGTGCTTTTATAAAAGAAATACACACAATCAATAAAATACAGATATAAAATATACCCAATATGAATCTCATGTTCAGTTGCTCCCATGGTAATTTTCTTTCAGAGAGTCTCTCAAAGACTCCCTTATAGAATGGGGTCCCATACTTTGCTTTCTCTTTCTTCTTTGCACCTGGGCATCTGGTAGCTTCTCAGTTTAAAAGAAATTCCGAAGCATTTATGAAGTAACCTTTTCTTTGTGAATTTAGGGGACTTTGTTTTGTGGCATTGCCAGTAGCTACTTGGCATAGGGAAGAATGGTAAAGGTGCACTCAGGCTATTTGACGGCACAACTCTGATGGGTGGATCAGGCCACAGCGTGTTAGTTCTCCTGTCTCCTTGCCTTTCCTCGCAGGCTGTAAAATGAACCACATTTGCAAGTGAACATGGTCACATTCTGCAGACCATATACCATATAAGATCCGGATTTTTGGTTCAGGTTTCTAACTTTCTACAGAGACTATCTATAGCAGAATACATCCTGCAAACTCTGGGACTGTTGTGACAATCTTCCTTTTGGTATAATACCTTCCATTTTTTAATAAACAGTTCATTGAAATTATCTTGAGTTTTCAGATAAGAATGCACATTTTTAAGAACAGTGAAAGATTAATAAAAAGTGATGCCTTTTCAAGAAAGGTTTTTATTTCCATTGACCAATATTCTCAAATCTTGGAAAAATCCCCAAACTTTTTTAGCACACTTACACATTGTATATGTTCTATATATGTGTAATGATGCGATACAGGTACTTATATATGCTAACACTACAGCACTAACATGGTTCCAACAAACAGTTTGAAAGATCATACTGACCTCTTTTCTAAACAAACTATGGGAGAATTCTGCTGATTTTTTTTCACATACCTGTATTACTGGAACACATATTTTCCTTTAAACATTCATTAGTGCTCTGTGTGTGACATAAACAGATAAAAGCAGTCAAGTAGAATGTATTAGACAATGAAATATTTTTGTGATAGACCTGGTTTCTGCTGAATTGAGGAGCAGCCAAAAGCAGCCTAACCAGAATTATTATTAATCCTGATTTTGCTGGATTTATTCATTAAAAGGGTGTCAGCCTTTTCTGTTTCCTGTAAAAAACCATATGTATTTATGTTGAAATAATGATCCTGTGTTGGACTGGCTTAGCATAACAGTCTGTATTACTTTCCTCATTCTACAAACTGATATTCAGTTCTCTGCCAGTGAATCCAATGAAAGATCCCAATGGAGAGCAATGGACTCCTTCTTGGTTGTGAAGAGGCTACAGTCAGCATTTCCAATAAGCTGCTAGAGCCAGAAAACCAGATGCCTCCACAGTAGGCCATCTCCCTGTCTTGCCACTTCTGTTTCTGTACCAAATATTCAGGATTTTCTGTCTGCCCAGAAAGCAGAAAGTTCTCATTTCTTGCTTTTCCACTTGTAATAAAACTTCATCTTTTGGTGGGTTTAAACATTGTCATACTGCTGCATCCTCCTTCCATCCACTCAAAATACTGCTGCTAGGATCAGATTCGTGACTTGGCAGTCTGATTGCACTCTTCCCTTTGCATTCTTGTATTAATTCTTTCCCCATTACTGTATCAAAAATAAACTTCTTATCTTTGTTTGTAAAATCCTACAGTGTTTATCTCCATCCTGCTCTATCCTCTAGCACAGTGATTTGCTTCCATCTTCCTCCATACCCATAATGCTTGATTTGAGCCCCTTTTTCTTAGCCTACTTCAAGCACAAGAACCTTCCTATCACTCCATCTACATCCTGAAAGCCACCACCTTATCATCGTTGAATTAAGAGTTTCATGTTTCCAGAAATCATTCCTGTTCATCATTTGACATACTGTAATTTCTGCCTGCATTTTTTCTTATTTGATTTTTCTGTTCTGCTCAGTTCCTACCTTAATTTCAAAACTTACAGTGTTTCTGAATCACATCCTAACAAATATATTGAATATGAGTGCTTTAGGCAGCATCTCTTATTTTTTTAATTCTTTATGCAGTACCTACCACAACAGCTTGACTGGGACTATGATAGTGCTCTTAAAGATCCCTCTTTTTAGGAATATAGGTATGGAAAGGACATAGAGAGTTCCTCAGAGTCAGACTTGTTTGGGTAGTCGAGCTTGAATCTTAACGCTGTGCTTTGTGCAATGTAGATTTTGTTCTCTCCACATCCGCACACAAGATAAACAGGAGTAGAGGCAAAATGGGTACACAACTGGCACACCATGGCATTGCTTGCAGTGGAGATACTGGCAGTTAGTGTAACTCTAGTGGTGTTCATCTCTAGGAAGCTGAGGATTAACTCTGGGACCTGGAGAATCAAGACCAGAAAAAGGCTATGCATCTTCCACAACAAAATGCAACATAGGAAAACAGAAAAAGCAGAGAAAACAATTTATACAATGAATGCAGAGAGGAAAAGGAAAGCACAACTTCAAAACCAGTTTTATTTTAAAGGAACAAACAGACTGTCATTTACATACTTCTAAATACCCTCTTCCTTCCTTATTCCATTATTAAAAATAATACAAGTGTTGAAAGGACAGCTTAAGACTGTTGACTCTTTTCTATAACATCCTTCTTCATCTCTTTTTCCCATGGAGATAATAAAAAGCCTTGAAGCAAACAAAACTCAAGCAGATCTCCTAAAAGTTTCGGTGAATTCTAACCAGCACATCAATTGGCGTATCTGTAATTATTTGATCATCTTTTGGTTTTATATTTTGTGCATGGTTATTTTTAGTTTTTCCCTTAATCTCCTGGGAATTGTCTGATAGCTGACTCCCCCTGTGTTCTGTGTTTACTCTGTGAGAAGAATATTTACAGCTGAGTGAGGAGGTGCAATATCTGATGATCTAATTCTGCATCTCTGAACGTCTCCCGCCTCCCAAGCAATCCCTGTTCCTTCTCTATTCAAAAGAAATCAAGAAATTAATTTCCTTGCCAGAATTTGTCTGAATTTTGCACGATAAAACCATAGTGGATATGAAGGAATAAGGCATTTCTGGAATGCTGGCCTATTTTTGACTCGATGTATTTCAGCGGTCAAAGTTACGCAAACATTTTCTAAAATAGTGCCACATGTCCTCATAGTGGAACACGCATACCTTATGATTTTATCATCAAATGCAGAAACAGCCTTAGACATCACAGTGAGATGGCTCAATGGGTGGTCTGAAACTCCCATCTTTCCTTCTTAGAGCAGAAAGGAAACTCAAGTATCAAGTCCTTGCAGAAGAGACTAATGTGTGGCTAGAAGATCAGATAATTATGGGACAGTTTACACTGATAAGGTCATCAAACCTTGCTTTTCTTAGGTTCACATGCTTAACAATTTTTAATGAGTAATTTGCGGTTTGAAGAAGTGAGTGGCCAGTTAGTCTCTTATTCAGCTTTTCACAATCAATTTAATGATATGCTATGGATATTGTAAAGCATTAGGATCTTTATACTCATACTATAGGATGCAAAGGCAACTTCTGTCTCTGCAACAGATGGATTTTCCTTCATTTAGACCTACACTGAAATACCCACTACAAAAGCCATGTCTGCAAAAGTCAGAAGCGTAGGTTTTTTTCCTGGAATGTGTGAAATCTGTTGTTCGGTAGTTGCTATTTTTAATGTAGCTGTGTAGCATAGTGCAGTGTTCACCAACACTTTATACATCTCTTCACATAATGATTACAAGGTGATTGATCCTTCAGCCTGGATTTTTCAAATGTAAATCTTCATCTGTAGAATGTATCCAGTCTAAAATATAGATGAACTTCAAAATCTCAAAATTTTTATTTAAGACTCATACTTTATGTGAGTTGCTAATGAAGGCCTTGTTCCCTCAGACTTCTCTTTTTCAGTCTTTGGACCTAATGTAAATTCATTAGCTTGACAGGAGACTATGAAAGTACAATGAGTCTGCCAACAAAAAACTTCCCTAAAGTCTGCTGGTGAAAGTCTGCTTTCAGATCAAATTAATGTCCATACGCTTGCTACTTAGGACACTTGCTGTGGATTTAGACTAGCAAAGCAAGTGGAATTTGATGTGGAGTGTATCCTAAAGTCAGAGGCACAGTGTCTGTATTACAGAAATATTAAATATTCTTCAGTGTAGGTCATAGGTTTCCTCCTCTCTTTTAATCAAAGCATTGAAGTATGCAAATAAGAAAGAATGTTGCAAATGCAAAATATTTGTGAAAACTCAGGGAAAAAAGTTTTGGTTAAACTCCAAGCTCTGTGATCGTTTCTTTTTCCCTTTGAGTGAATGACATTCAAATTTTGAAAAAGCAAAGCATTAAACAAATCATACTCACTTTTGTACTTGTACTTAACTTTTTGGACAATCAAGAAAACCAAAAGGCAAAATCAGTTTTGCTTCTCCTTCCCATCTCCTTCCCTTGCTGGCAGCCTGACTAACACAACACCCTTGGTGATGGGCTGCAAATGCTGCAGGGCAAAGTAGCAAAAAAATATTTTTAAATAGCTCTAACTTACGTTCGTCTTTTTAAAATCTTGAAAATACTCCTATTAATGGAGCCTTTTGTAGACTTTCTTTCCTTTCCTACCAAAGCTTAAATTTTTGGTCTAAGTTACTTGACAGTGACCCTTTTCAAACACTCAAATAAAACATGTAACTTTATTTGCAGTTCCTGAGGCAACCACTGTAAATGGCAGTAACACAGAGAATTGCTGTAAGTTTACTGTTATGTCACTATGGTGTCCATATATAAAAGCAAACTACTGTTTTCTCTGGAGCTGTAATAAATACATTTCAAGGCACCCAGTTGCTAAGGGCGCTGATTGCTTTCAAGAAAGAACTCAAAAACACATTCTGCTGGCAACTGGGAAGGGGCCCAGGCAGCCCCGAGTGTCCCACCCCAGCGCCCAGCAGCACACCCTACAACGACTGCCTCTGCGCCAGCTGGCAGAAAAAGGGAAAGGGCCGCGTCCATCCCCCAGGCCAGCACCTCAAATCTGGCGGAGGTGGGTAGGTGCCAGGGCATCAGGCAGGCTTGGTGGTGCGAGACCAGCAAAGCCATCAGCGCTCCTGGACAGTCCCCGTCACGCAGTGTCACAGCTCCCGGTGGGTTATCAACTCTGACGGCTTCTGCTCTCCCCGTTCAGCAAGTAGCTGAGCAATGGGACCCCAGACATTTTGGGGCTATCATAGCAAAGCTCCCAACTAGTCATGTGTATCCTTGAATGTGTGTACTCTCAGGTAACCTGTTGAGATCAGGAGAAAAATCTGAGGGTGCTGCTTAAAAATTTGGTGCTGCAAGGATTCCTGCTACCTTGCTAGCTCTTCCCCAGGTGTTTTTAATGGGATGTTTTCACAAAGATATTTTAAAATGAACAATTATTAACAAAATATTGGCTTTGATTCCAACACTTAGGCCATTTTTAGACGTGTAAATGGAGTAGCAAGAAGCTCTACTCAGGAAAGTCTTTTCGATAAAGGATCCCTCCGTGGCAACAGGTACGTCTGCATCTGACTCCATACGATACATCCCACTCTCCTTTGTAGCAATTGATCTTCAGAGATGAGCTAAGGTGCAGAGCCAGAACTGTCACTTCTCTGGCAACTTGTGACTTGAGGATCCTGCAAACTGGCATTAGCTGAAGCAATCTGCAGGTTGCTTTTGCATTTGTTGTATTTCCTTCCCAGCAAGCTTCCTGCGGAGCAGTTTGTACGAGACCCCTCATTCACTGAGGAAAGAGGGAAGAGGAAATGCCGGCGCATGTTTATTGACAAGGAGCTTGCAGGGAACCTCTTCCATTAGCACATGAGATTTCAGAAGAGGCCACCTGTTTGCTGTTTATGCAATTATCCTCAGGTCCGTGTGGATGTAAGTGTACCACCAGCACAGTACGCGTGTGTTTGCTGGTGCAATTGGGAGCAGAGGGCTCTGTATGTGTTGTACCTTTCCATGGTCAGACAGGTAGAATTCCCTTTCTCATTCTCTTGTCGGTCTAAATATAGCCCCCCAAAATACACTAATTGCCCTGATTTCTTTCCTGGGAAAATAAGAGATACATTGGTCCTAGTATTCAGAAATTCTTAATGTTTCAAGCAGGCTGCATGGGCAGATTAAAAAAAAAATCGTGTGCCTAACGCACATCAAAATGTATTTCATGGGATGCAGTTACCATCAAGATGCTGCTAATTATATTCTAAAAAAAATTAAAGCTACTGACTCACCAATATTTTCCTTACTTTTCACATTACAGTAAGGCAGGAGCTGGTGAGAGTAAGTAGCTATTCCCTTTTCAGAAACTGTTCTTAAAGATCTCAGAAGTGAACATATATTTACTCATATTTACCTGAATGCTGCCCCTGTCATACCTGTATGTAGTTTCCTGATGAAACTGAAATATTTAAAGATACATAAGTCATCTTTATTATAAAATACGTCTTTCAATCCCCTACCTTTGCTTTTACTCATCTTGGTTCACCCCTTCTAAGTCTTTACTTTAAATGCAGTGAAGTATTGTGGCATGCTATCCCTTCACAGGTGTTGTAATACAGTTTTAAAGAGAAAACAGAAAATGCAGGTAGTTACATTATTTTTAGAATGTTCTACATCTTAAAAAGAAACTACCACAAAAATAGAGGCTCAGAAATAAGGCAGTGTTATCCCATAATTCCATCTCTTTTGTGTCCTTTTTTCCTAATTTGGCACCACTATTTTCCAAGGCCAGAATCTTGGGAGCCAGCTCAGACCTGCCCATGTCTTCATCTTCCCTTGTTCACCTGCTTTTGCATGAAGGTGTTTCTACAAAGACCCTCAAATCAAGCCCATGGTCCAATAAGGCTGTACAGTGAAATAACAGTAAGTCATTTGTCCCAGTCACACTGTGGTCAGCCAAGACCCGTCTGAAAGTAAACAGCCATTTCATTATCAATAATTTAATTTAAAAATTTTCAAAAAGCTTACAACTCCTGTAATGCAAAGCGAACGCAACTGAAGTTGTAAGTGATGGGACACTTCTAAGCCATAATTTAGTGTCAGTTGATGCAGATCTGTATTTCTACAGATGCTTTACATGTAAGTAAGAAATTTCTCTTTGGCTCTGAATGATAAAGAAGAGCACGATGCACAGCACCTTGGTCACACAAAACCTTATTACAGCCTTAGCAGCCTTTCCAACAACATTGCACCAGCTAAGTTTCTGGTCTATTTGGAGAACACAAGTATGTATTTATGCTTTCACATCATCTTAATTTTCTTTCAAAACCCAGCAGAAGGAAGAACATACAGACACCTTACTGCTGTCACCATGGTTATGCTTCTGACTCACCTGTCAGAAGGGACATAACTCTGCCGTGTTTGCTCAGCGGGCTGTCCAGCCTCAGAGGTGAATTTGCTGAGTGCTCTGTGGACTCTGCCAGCTGTGGTGTGGCCACGCGAAATTAGTACAGTTGCTCCCATCCGGGTCGATCCAAAGTGCTGTGCAAAGTTTTAGTGAGGCTAAAACTTGTTCACCAACAACTGAAGCATTCAAGGCACAAAAAAGTAATTATTTATCATTACAGAATGCAGAAAAAAGACACGACGAGGTAAAATTATGTTTAAGTGAGAAAGCAGAAGAAATTCAGGTCCTCACTAAGAAAATTGCATAAGCCTGTCCTTACCATTGAGCACAGATGTAAGTTGCAGTGGCTGTGATGAATGTAATTAATGGATGTAAAATGGGGGCGTAATCCACTTACAGCACAATACTTAATCCCTGCAGCGGTGCTATGGTGAATATCAAGGCTATGGCTTATGCACATGCAGCCTGTTTTTAACTAGGTAAGCAGTCTGAGGATGCAAGGCAGAATTTCAGCAGCAATCAGTGCTCTAAATTATTGTGGCTTCTGAACAACTTTTGGGACTGTTTTGGGAGGGGGAGAGGGCATTGGGGTGAATGAGGTTGCTAAAAGTCAAAATGAAAGATTCCTATGGCTTTTCCATGTTTCTCTTCAAAAGTTGGAGACAGTGGAAAACACTTTTAGCCAATGACAGAAACACTGATCTCAACTTCTTTCTCCCCAGTTTCATATTTTCTTAGCATAAAAGGAAGACATTTTGAAAAAGTAACCTTTTTTCTTTTTCTATTAAATATGGAAAAATATGGGGAAATAAATTCTCTAAGTGAGCAGAATTTCAAGCAGTATTTTTCTATTATGTCCTTTTTGACTGAAAAAATACCCCTCTTGACTTGTTCTAGCGGGAAGCTAAGAGCAAGTTTGTGAAAATACAAGTATGCAGAAAGGATGATAGTAAAGTGCTTAAGGGATCAATATAGCGATTAATTCATTCAGCATATGTAGTGCCATTGCAGGTAAGAGAATCCAAAAGAGATAGAAGCAGTTTCTTGTGCCATGTGCAATCTATATCAGGAATAGTCCCAGGAAAACTGTGAGGACTTCTAAAGATAATTCTTAAAATGAGTAAATGGTTTTGGTACATGGGCAATAAAATTATTTATTCTGAGCTAAAAATGCTTTTGGCACAGGAAAATACACAGCAGGAACCCAGCAGCTGATCATCTGGAAATCAAACATGTTATTCTGAGAAGCCTGTTAAGCGTTTCTCACAATGTTTAGATTCAGCAAGTGTGGCAAAATAAGACCTTATGTTAGACAGGCAGGATGCTAAAATTCACCATGTTAAATAACTATCCAAAGTAGAAATACAGACACATTTATGTTTTAATTAGAATTCTTTTAATTGCATTTTTTTCTTCTGCTGGGAATTGAGAGGTAAAGGAAATTTAGTCTACGTTTGTGTTTTGTGAACTCTTTGATAAGACATGTCTCATGTCCCAAAGGGTTTGTTAAGAGAGACAAGATTTCAGCTGAGCTACTCCAGATTTGATGGTATTACCAGTGAGCAACCCAAGGCGGGAAGCATATCTGCACTTCATTTTAAATGAAAGAAGAGCTAAGAGCTAGGAAGAGTTACCAGAAGCATCTGTTGTAAGAGTAAGGGACAGCACAAAGAAAGAGCAAATTCGAGATGCAGAAAAGGGTATAAAGAATGAGATTAATCTATCTGGAAGAACGCAGAGCAGAATATGCAAGCAGGAAATAAAAGACACAGGCAGGTGTGAGATCACGAACACAGCCTCATGAAGATAAAGTTAGGGTGTCTGAATGTTGTGTTGTAATGTTAAGCCAATGAAAGGAGCTCATCTGAGAAGGGCAATCCTATTAAAAGAGTAAGATAAAATACAAAGTTGAAATATTTAAAGCGCATTACTATTAATCCAGAAACTTATCAGTTCACATATTCCAAGATAAAACCAGATTCTGTGTTGGGGTAAAAAGGAAGCTTCTGCTAAAATGAAGAAGAAAACTGTGTGTTATAATATTTAAAGACAGATTTACAGAATGCCCATTACGGGTGCTTATCAAAGATGAGTGTAGTTACAAGAGTCTCCCAGTAACCAGAAAAGAGTTCTTTTACTATGGGTTTTTTGGGGTATAACTATAACATTACCAGGCACCATATTGAATGTCTGTGAATTAGAAAGGGATTTCCAGTTATTTTTAAAAACTCTACCTCTGACACATGCTTTTTGGTGACTTTACACAGGCTTAAAATCTTGAGCTATAGACTTTTCTCACTCAGTGCACTCATAATCTCCCAACAATGTAAAACATTAGCATTTAGCTATAGCAAGTTAATCACTGCAGAACTGAGGTATGCGATGTAAGTGAACTGGCACTTGTGACAATTGTAGTGGTCGTGAACTTTTGGTAATTGCGGCTACCCAAATTTGAAACTCCTTAGACTTAAGACCAAATTTCTGCCAGACAAGCCAAAAATAAAGTACACCCTAAATGTGTCAATAGATGCTATGCTAAATTGCCTGAACTGGAAAGCAATTTTCATATTTGGTGTGCACTGTAAAGTTGCTTGTATTCATAATACCACTTGTAACATTTGAATCCTTCTTACATTTTTCACATCCTTCTGAGAACTTCAGAATATTTTGCACATATTAATCAAATTTCATAATGTTTCAAGGAGGCATTAGCTCACTGAGGCATCAGCTGCCTACATTCTTCTTTTCAGGAGGATATTTTTCTTTTCAGACAGTGTTGAGTAAGATCTACACAAGTGCTGATGTGATGTCAGTAAAACTCCAGCCAGTTTCCATTGTATCTGGCCAGTCCTCAGGGTTTGGCAGGTTTTCTCATATGTTTAATAACCCTCACCTCTTTCAGGAACTGAAGAGACTGACCAGAGAGGATAGCATTTGCATTAAAAGTGTAAGTGAAATTTTTAACATGTTCTTGCAAGCTGGTAAGTGTTCTTTTAAAGTGGAAAAACCACCATCGAAAATTACAGGCAATAATCAGTTCCTCTGAGAGCTGTTTGTTTAACTTGAGTTTACTTTTAACAGGTGTTCCCATAAGCAGGAGAGACTTTATTCCCTGTTTTGATTTATTATTCCCACATTTAATACTCTGCATTTCTTCAGACTAAATTGTGTTGTGCACTGACTGACCTAGTGCACAGAAAGGGCTTGCTTCCTCTAGATATGGTGCAAATGTTCCTCGTTATTTGATCTCCACCTTTGATGAATAGCTTGCTATCAATTATGTATTTGTTATTGTCACACTGTTGAAATAATGGATTGGACAGTTATCCTTGAAGAGTTCTGAGTAACTTAAAAATGCAAGTAACACCAATAGTTGTCAAATTCAACACAGCAGGCAAAGAAGAAAAGCCCACTATGCACAAATCATCTCTGGTAGAAAAGTCCAGGTTTTCAAAAGAAAATTACCGTAGCTAGGGTAAATGTTGTAATTGCATTTAAACGCCAGCACAAAATTGCACCTGCAAAAGGCGAGAATGAGGCTGCAAACTGGGTGATGTTCCTTCGACTGGCATTCAACTGCTGACACCATGAGGGTGTTCCTGGAGGGGCTTCACTATAAAGCTAGTCCAAAACCGTGTTTTACTTACACAGACACACTTACCCCAAACTCCTGAGATGACTTGGTGCCTATATCCTACGACAGCAATGAGGAATGAAGGAGAGGAAAATTTTCTCTACAGAAGGCCTTAAATGAATATAGCGGCAGATAAAATGTTCTTTTGCAAAGGTCTTGGCCTCTAGCAAATACAGTGATGAAGATCTGCCAACTCCAGCACCACCTATATGTAATGGATGAATTTAGGAGATGGTTTCTTAGCGATCCGGGTACACTCTGCTTGAGCTGCTGGCTTTCTCAAGTGTGGGTGTTCCTGATTCTCTTGTTTATACACATAATATTTAGGAAAGCTGTGTCTTCCCAAGGGTCCCATTTCAGTAACAGGGGTCAATGATGATTGAAGTCAATGGGATTTCAAAATATGCTTAAAGATAAACACATGCTTTGGTACATTGCTCAATCAGAGCCAGAATGAACGGTGCTGTTCAGCATTTCTAATCAATAAGCTCTCATGTTTTTGAGACGTGTAATATCTGGTTATGGTCTTTATCTGCTCTCTGCCTTAAGAGTCTGTAAAACTCCTTCTATTTGTCCTTTTGTTTTAGGGGTAGGTTTTTAGTTGAAAGCCTGATCTGCTGATCTGAGAAAATATTCTGAGATATTTAATAGCCAAAATTGAATATCCACTCTATTTTATTTACAGCTCACATTTGGCCTTTCAAAGTCCTCATTTCCAGAACCTCTCGCATTTTCTGCTCCATGAATTCTTAATGAGTTCCAGTTGAAAGTGCTACAGATCCACATTTGGATCATAAAACCCTCCTGAAACATACCGTATGGCTTCCCCCAAGCCCCCACTCCACCCTGCTGCTCTAGCCTCCCCCCTTTTCTGCTAAATGTTGGCAATTTCACCAGCAGTTGGGCCGACCCACTACGTTTTAAAATCCTTTTAATCCTCTTTATAGTAACAGAAACATTTGAGACTGATCTTTGAAGGCTTTGTACGGTGCAGAACACCTGCAGCTTAACGTGCTGTGCTAGCAAACACCCTGCATGAGTCTAATGCGGTCTGGCATGTAGGAGCACTGCTGCACAATACCGCCGCAATAATGAGGCCGTACCTTCACCTTAGGACCCTTACCTTCACCACTAAATCCGCTTTATCGAATGGCATACAGCCCAATAACTGAATGCATCTCACAGGCGTCACTAAAAATTGTTCACCATGTTGACTGGAAGCTGAATGCAGCGATGCCCCTTCTACACCATGCAGTCTGCTGCTCGGTCCAGCACAGAGCTATCTTTCTTTCTGCTCTGCGCCTGGAGATGTGAGAGCTTGGCTAACCCGAAACACAGGGTTAGATCCAGGTCCATCTGCACTCGTAAAAATGTCCTCGCTAACAACCTGAAGCACCTGTGACTCTAGACATTACTCTAAAAAAAAATGTTTGCAAACACGCAGATGGATTGAATTTGGTAAGAAGTAAAGGTTCCAGAAACTTCTAAAGCCTTTTAGGAGATGTCACTAAAAGAGATGTCATCTGTTTCCTTACATTTCTCTGTTGTCTTTGAGATGTTCACCTTTGGTATTTTATCTCTACATATATCTTTTAGAATGACTCTGGTGTACCAAAATGTGAATTTTTTAAAGTGTTAGCTCAGAAACAGCTCTGAGAAGGAGATAAGGAGAGAGTGCCAAGACATGAAGAAAAGCAACCTGTGTTGAAAGATGTAAACCCACAATTACATGAGGAAATCCACTCGGGTATCTTATAGCCAATAAAGAAGGTCAATTAGTGCAGAGGACAGGCAAGGAGGCCATGTAGGCATTTGCGAAGACTAAAAGATCACACAGGAGGCTGGAGAGCGGGAGCTGCACATCACTCACGCTGGATCTCTGAGTTTGGTCTAACTGTTTTAACGTGCATGACCAACAGGCTCCTCTGACAAGTACTTCTCTAAATCAGTAGAAAAGGCTTTTTTTTTTTTTCACTTTCTGGGAATACTATAAAGCGCAATTAATCATGAGCGTACATAAAATGCTTTGAGCTCCCCAGAAGACATGGACCACAGAAGTGCAAAATGCAGCCGTGACAAAGGCTACTAGCTGTGGGTTGGATCCTGAGACGGTCGGAACTGGTGGGGCTCCGGTCACGTAGAGGAAGGGAAAAAAAAGGTTTGTCTGTTTTATGTACTGCTGACAAGCGTGACACCAGTTATCCTAGGGAGAGCAAATGTACATCACATAGGAAGGCAATAAAGAATTTCAGCTGGTTTTCAGTGTTCCCTCCACGTTCCCTCCTCAGCTTTGAAAAACGTAGGAGTCAAATGTTCCCAAACTGATAACGGCTCACCCAGATAATTAATTTTCATTACAAACTAAGTCTGCTTAGAAGATGATTTTTTTAGTGAGAAACAGCTATAAAATGCCAACGGTATTTGACCTCTTAAATTCCCAGCTCACCAACACGTGATTAATAATAAATAATAATTTAATTCATAAAGTGCTCTTAAACCACTGCTAAAATGTTTTAATGAATCTTTACTGGCTTGAAACTACCTTTGAACAGAAAATATTAAGCAGCTTGAAATAAAATGGAAAAGTAATGGAGTATCAGGCTACATTTTGCTTTTATTTACTCTGGTGAAAATACGGATTTGCATTTATAATCCACTTTTATGTAAACCTACCATCTTTTTTTCCCCTGGATTTTTTTCTCGGAAGAAAAAAGTGCTGTAATTTTGCTGGTTCAGCCAAGTAAATTCCCACTGAAACCAACTTAGGGATGACAAAAAATAGGGTTAGGTCTACATTTTTCCGTGTACTCTAGAAAGGTTTTACGTCTCTGGTGACTTGCACCAGTAAATGAGTTTCCAGGAAATAGGGTGGTCTGCTCACTGCCGAGCCTCCAAGCCCCTCTGCCAAAGGGTGTGACACTCTTTGGAGCGACCATGGCTTCCACTGGAAAAAGCTTTTTAAGATTATACGTTTGGGATTTTCAAAGATCATCCAGCAAAGCGCGCATCCAAACTTTTCCGTTTCCAAACAGCAAGGTGGCCCTGAGTTCGCCTTTAAGAAAAGGAGCTGAACTATTGATAACATGCAATTTCTTGCTGGTTTCATCAGCTGCCAGAAGCGCTCCAGATCATGCAGGTTTTGATTCAGAGATCTTTCCCTTTTGTTTTTCATTGGAGCTCTACGGTCATGTCCTTTACACGCTTAGGGTTGAAATGCCTTTTTGTATTAACAGCCATATAGTATAAGATCCAGAAACTCCCATGAAATTTCCAAAACAGAGCCCAAAGCTTTTGTGTGGAAATTGCTTAAGATAAAGGTTCCTCTTTTGAGGCGCTCCACCTCCAAATTTCCTTCTGACAAACGTAATTGCTGATGAAGCCCTGTTTTCAGATGCAAAAAGTATAAAATAGATCCTTTTCAACTAGCTCTAACTGAAACCATAAGCAGCAATCTGAGCCAGGCAGAGAGGAACACTGCTTCCAGCTGAGCCAGGAGGAGGTGATTTTAGCTGCACCATTTAGACAAGGCCCGTAACACCCTGTCCTTCTGCTTGTATGTGTTGCTTGCGTGCAAATGCATCGCCACGCTGAGTAATGACCGACACGCTGTTCAGTGAAATCTCAAAATCTCCTGCTTTCGAGCTATCTCGAGGAATGTGCACACATGCTTATATAAATAAAGGCATACTTTTGAAAGTATACCTTGGTGCCGAGCGATAGGTTTTACCAATTTTTTTCTGCAGTTGCTATGGAGTCTCTGCTGAATTGTATACCGTAGCATTTGGGTCACTGGAGCTGCTGCCCCACACAGGTCCGTCATCTCAAAGAGCTATTGTATTAAGTTGGCATCTGTGAATGGCAGAGAGAAATGAGATGAAGATAGATTTATTTCACTGTGATTTTATTTCTCATATTTTCTCACTGAAGTAGTACCTAAATGGCAGAACTTTGACTGGAAGGAAATGCCATATCAAAGAACAGAAGTATAGAAATCGAAAAGCAATCTTGTGCTTCTTTATGTGGAGTTCTGGTTCAGTTTAGGAAACAACCTGGAATATAGTGATGCAAATCATTAGCAATACAGGTGTCCTAATATTCTTAATTACGAAGCAAAATCTAAAGCCTTCCCAAATCTGGAGGAAATTTGGATCAGAGTCTAAATTTCAGGACATAGGTCCCTCCAGTGATGTACTAATTTACAATAGAAACACTTTCCATGGGATGAATAAAAATGCGTCAAACTCCTGCCATTCAAGATTATGCACTAAGAAGCTGAGTAGACTCTATCTTGCTAATATTAAAAACAGAAAAATATGATTTGCCTTTGTGTACTCCCCCACGGTGCCATCTCATCCCTAGAAATTGAGGAGACAAGGAAAAGGGGTGAAAGGGATGTTTCTGCACCCTTCCTCCTTGTTTCAGAGGCTCTGAAAAGCTCATAATTTAACCAAATTTGTCTCTAACTGAAATTACTAGCCTTCCTTCCATATTTAGAGAGTTTATGTTTGTTTCTTTAATATAGTTCCTCTGAGGATCTGCCAACTTCCTAAGCTCCTTTCCCTTAGACTTCTTTTTCTCCATCTGTAATTCTGAATGTGTTTATTTTACGAGTGAAACAAAATTCTTAATTGATCTAAGGAAAGGCAATCTTTTAGGCTAACCAAGTTCTCAGCTGTGCATATAAGAATATTTGTAGATATGTATCAAAACATGAGCATCAACCATCAAATGCAGGCAAGATATCATGTAGCTGATGTTATAGTGAATCCATATTATGTTCCTAACTAAGACCATGAGAAACATTCATAATAAAACCACACAGTACAAACACAGAAACTTAAATCATGCTCATTGAAAAGTTTGCCAAGGTTCATGAATCTTTTCAACCAACCTGGGCCTATTTTGAAACGAACACAAAACATGATTTTGTATTGAAACCAGGTGGGAGTCAGAGGTTTTTGTTATTTGGGGTTCATTTGGACTTGAAACTTGAAGCTGAAATCAAAGGATGGAACCCAAAAGTCATCCAGCTGAAGAAAATCTTTCTGATATGACCAAGGAGAAATCACAGATTTTTCATTTTTTTTAAGTGAAGCAATCAAGGCATGTATGCCATTAGACTGTGAATCATATGGTATGGTTGCACACATGTTTTTGGAGAGTGTTCTGAAGGAAGGCACAGTAGGGGAACATAAGTAGCTGACACATGTCTTATCCATGAAGAAACTCCATCTGTATTAGTGAAGGACATACGTCCTCCCATTATCTGCTGGATATAATCACGACAGACAAGACTCTGAAAGTCCAAAATTCTGTATTGGCATCATCAGAGAGAACTATAAGCTGACACTTGTGATAGAGAAACAGTGCTGGCCCTGTGAGATGCGGAGCACTCAGAGTGTCCTAAAAGTGGGAGTCACTGGTGGCCATAAATCTGTACCAATATGATTGTGGGCTTGCGCCGAATTATCGAAGGTACATAAACAAGGAGCTGGTTTTGTCCAGTTGGAGGCCTCTAAACTTGTAGTCCAGAAGTCTTGACTCTGCTAGAAATGAACTCCCTTTGGTCTCACTTTCTCAGTCTACAAAATAGGTTGCATGATACAAAGCAGATTTTGTAAGGCATTTTAAGATCTTTACAAAAAATCACAGTATAAAAGATACCATATAGTATAAAATAGTAAAAAACCTAAAATATGCAATTCACAGTTGCTAAGGTAAATACTTACTTAGATGTTCTTCTTCTTTGGATAAGAGAAGGAAGAGGAACTTATAGGCAAATGTTTTTTGTCCTTCTTGATAGCCATGTGAGAACGGGGTAGGGGGGGGCGGGATTTAAATAGTATATGAACAACGAACAATCCTCAAATCAAACATCTTCTGACGTAGCTTCATTTCTGAAGGCAAACTAGTAGATGAACAAGGAGCTGACTGAAGAAGATTTGGAGTTTAAAAATATTTCCACCAGAAATTATGTTTTTTCACCAGCTCCTACATTAAACAAGGAGAACTTTAAATATGTCCTTGAACACTAACTGTTGCACATTTTACAACACAAGAGAAGGCAAGGCCAAATTAAAGCCCACTAAATTTTCAGTACCATGAAACCCTAAAGCAAAGGCTCTGGGGAACAGTTCAGTTCATTGCCATGAAAGCAAACACATGAGAGAAAACTCTTTGGATCCTTTTCCTACCACAAACAGCTAAAGACACATGAATGTGGGAAAGAATTTGATTGACTTTTTAAAATGTTTAACGACATGATTCTGGTGTTTGTAAAAGGTACTGGATTAAGACATCTCTGGAGATGGCAAGGACCCTGCCAGTCCAATTTTCCCACGTTGTCTCCTGGATAGTTTGCAGGTCTGCCTAGCTAGCAGAAGTAAGCCAAATCCATTAAATTCATTTCATAAAAACACTCAAAGAGGAACCAGGTGACCCATGTTCACCTTCACATCTCAGTCTCTGCGGAGTTTGAAACAGGCTCAAATCAAAGGGTGTCCTCGCCTCCTGGTGTATTTCTTTTTTCTTAGATATTAATTTCTGAATCCAAAGTTCTCCAGAAACCTATGTGTTCAGATCAGCAGCTCTGGTTCATGTCCACCTCTTTACAGAGTGACCTTACTTGCTTAAAAGGATGAAAACAAAGAGCTTGCCAATATAAAATGATCAAAGCTGGCGGAAAACATTTGTTTCTAATATCATTTGTGAAGGGATTTCATCAGTCTCCCTCTACAGCTAATAGAGATAAGAAGTTAGATAGACTTTGTGTATTTAAATGGAAGTAACCAAATAGAAGTAATTAATAGAGATAACAAGGTTAACTCTTACTGCATGGAGTCTGGCTTTGTGCTGAACTGATACACTAAAGTCAGAGGAATGACTGCATTTGCAGTTTTGCAGCTCTTAACATATGATGTGATCAAAGTGCTTTCCAATCCAAAAAGTGAATATTAGGGCAGCAAAGTCGCATTTTCTCTAAGGGAGGTGACCTATGGGCAGTTTTGGGTTCCTTTATCACACCTTGCCCTCCTGCCTAACCTGGGATCACTTGACAAGGAGATAAGAGTGAGAGGATCCCACATAACAGTGATGTTGTGTCTCAACCCTTCCAGTTATCCAAGTACATTATCATCAAGCTCCATGTGTATAAACGCCTGAAGTGAGTGTTCACAGGATTTGGTATCTGATTAGCATTAGGAGATGTGTAAGGAACTGAGGAAGTAACAACAGCAATTTTCACTTCCACTACTCTGCTCATCTGCCTCCCGAGCTGCTTTCTTATTGTTGCAAGTAGTTTCCGTTCCCCCTTTCCCAAGCCATTTCTTGCCACACCCTTTTTCTCCCTCCTTCCTTGTACCAAATGGGGAACGACTACGTGGCTGAGCTCTGCCTGAGGGGCGGGATGTGGGAACAAGCGGCCAGCAGCAGAGGACAGAAACTTTGAAGGAAAATAAAAAGGTAATCCCATCAACTGGCTACTATCTACTGAGCCCTTCTCAGAATCCACAAGACAAATGAAAAGTGTCAGTTTAGAAACCCCATTATTTTAAGCCAGTCTTGTGAAGGCTTGATCAATTTTTTCACATTTGGTGTTACCAATGCTGTCAGTGCAACAGTAACAGCTCCCAGCTCTTCTTGCCAACCAGCTTCCCAAAATGGAAGGTGACTTTGGGGGGGAGTGGGTTTTGTTGTTGGGTTTTTTTTAAATAACAATGATTTCCATGCTCACAAACAAGACCAAGAGCTCCCACACACAACAGCCACGAGTCTTCACTCACACGTACTGCGTGGCAACGAGAAGAGAAAAGTTCAGGACAGTGACTCTGTTTGCTGGACAATAAAAGTACTAACAAACTGGACAAAGAGCACAGAAGGATTAAAAAAAAAAAGCCTCTGATTCAAAGCAAATATTTTTATTTGAATTTTCAAATGAATGTACTTTTACTGCATTCCTTCCCTTCTGGGCTCACTTTCCATAAACATGCTAGTGAATGAACTTTATAAACAGGAATACTTGCTAAAAGCTAATTTTAGAAACTGAGTTTTCAACTGTTGTCCAAAATCAAATTCCAAACCAAACTTTAATATGAATTTTACACTTGGCGATACAACTTGGGCACACTTGGCCCACCTAAGACCGCTACTGTTAACCCAGCTACAGCAAGTGCCATCCCCAGCCTCCTTCCCATCCCTGCTCCCTGCCACCACCGCCGCTAAAGGAAACTCTCCCGAGCTCCAAGCCCTGGCAGTGCAGCTCTGCCTCCCTTTGCTCTCTAGCTCAGTTCTGTGAAATGAACATGGTTTAAAGAATAATGTGAAACTTGTTATAGTTTGGCTTTTTTTTTAACTGAAATGCATAGGACCAGGCCAGAGACTGAAGCAATTCCTAATTAATTATTTAACCTAGCAGATCTGACAGGACAGTAACTTCTGGCAGAGAGGAAGGGACAAGCAGTCAGGAATGGCCTGGGAATGGTAATACTTAGCACAGGTCAGCAGCACTTTGTCTGACTTTCTGTCTGATTGCATGCTTAGAAATGCGAAGTTCTTGGTGAGTTGTATGTGCTGGGCAGCACAGCTAAAACCATCAAACAAACTGCAGTACTGCGCAAAATGAGTTTTTCCCTAATGGGCTGCTTTCCAAATGCACCCAAAATGTTGTTTTTACAAAGAAACACATGAAGAATATACAACATGGTAAAAGTAAACATGAACATAAAAGCATCAATGCCAGCGGATAAATTGCTATTAGTTAGTTGTCTAGCTCTAAAGAAAAGTTGCTTCAATCACCTCTCATGGATTGTTGCATCAGCTGTTCTCCATTTCCACAAGAAGTAGATAAATGGCCAACCAGTGAAAATCTGCACACACCTTACTATCCCCAGAGAGTCAAGAAGCAACGTACCTTCTGCTCCACTTCAGGCCCATCTCTAATAAGGAGGTTAAAAATGAATCTGCCATAAGGTATAGAGACATCGAGCAATACAAAAAATACTAAAGCAACACAAGAGGGTTGCAATGAAACCACAACTGTGAGAAAAATCAGAGTTAAAGGAAGTGAAATCCCAGCTCTGCTTCTAACTCACTGTGTGGTCTTGGGCAAGCCACAAAGGGCCATATTTTGAACATCTTACTCACACTAGTAACCAGCTCCTTACACAGCAGTTCTGCTTAACATTGCAGTCCATGAAACTTGCACTTGAACTATGGAAGCAGCCTGAACATGGGTCTACTTATGTGAGGGCAAGTTTTGCAATCTGTTCCTGGAGCTCTTTTTGCCTCCATCTATCCATAAAAAGCAGATAAAAGCTCCTACCACCGTGAGAATGGTGTTGCTGGGATTCAGCTAATTAGTTAACGTTTGCACAGCTCTTGGAAAACGTAAAGTGCAAAGTAAGTCCTATGCAGCTGGAGCAGATGCCGTTTAAACTTAATCTCCCAGCTTTGACTTTGCAGACTTTTTGAGTAGCTGCAGAGTAGAGCAGCGTGTGTGTGTGAAAAGAGAATAAAGGACTGCCAGGATCTCCTCTCTAGCAGGACACAAGCCTCTATAAAAGAACACAGCACATGCTATTTTAACTTGTATTTCTGTTTCCCTGCCCTGTTATCAAAAGAGTGGCCTGCCACAAGCACAGACATTGCTCTACAAATCTTTCAGTGTGCTGGGAAGTCCCAGAGATAGCTGCACACCACATCACCATTATTACATAGTGTGGGTCCAACAGCAGTACATTTCACGTATTCCAAATCTTTTCCATACATTTGGCACTGTCATACCTTAGTCCCCTAGATTTTGCTCCACCTTTCTTGTTTCCCTAATACGGTTAATGCTACCCAGCTGTTTGCAGTCAGCTTTAAAAACTATAACTAAATTAGCATTCCTGCTGAAGCTTATTCCCTGAGTATATATTCTCTACATTGCTGATGTTCTCCATGCATTTCTTGACATTCAAGTATGGCTTCACTTTTATTTGCACAGTGTTATGTTTCAAAAAATAACAGTCATTTGAAAAAAGGAGAGATGGGCCTGGAGAAATCTCTGGATCCAAACAGTCCCTGGATGCTGGAGAAGTTTACATGCAGGCTGGATTAGAAATGTGCAAGTAAACCTTATCATTCATCAGATTCCCTGTCCTTCTGTTAAACTGTGTGTCCTTACAGCATGTATGCCCTAGTAATGGCAAATCAAGACTTTCTCTAATGATAAATAAGGGGGATAAGTTCAATAACAATTATTTAATACAGCAATTACATGTTTAAACTCCAGGGTTGAAATTCTGTCATGTACTGCTTGCACCCCAGCAATGCATTTAGGCATCTTTAAATGAACCTTGTTTTTCACCTATCCTGTAAAAACCAGGGTGGGGAGACCCCCTGGAGTTAGTCATTAGTGGTGCCCTGTGCAAGCTGCAGAGCTCCAGCACCAGGACCGTGTGCTGGGGGTGCTCAGGGTGCAGCCCCACGGCCGTCCCACGCAGTACCAGTGCTGCAGCTTTCTCCCCCAGAGACAGGCCCTCTGGGGCCCTTAGGATCTTTTTTCACCCAGGTTTGCCATTAGGCCCCTCTAAGGTGGGATGTTAGCTTGGGTTGCTGGTTCAGATCTTTCAAGATTGGGTCCTAGAGAAAATACATGTTTTGGTAATACCGTGGTATCAGAATGTATGATTTACTTGGAAAGTGCCCATTTGAACAACCTTTCAGTATTTAATGTGGCCCTACCTGGACTTCTAAATCTACAAAAAATAAATCATTTTTTAGTATTCATCCTCCACACAGTCCTTCTGCCCCTGTAAATATCCGTCTTGTTTGAGCGTGGCTTACAGACATTTATTCAACAGGATTGTTCACCCCTCCTGTGCCTGACTAATGTGAATTTCTTCCCTCCCTTGTTCACTATCGTTTGTACAAAACAAATTTCCTCTCCTATTCCGTGTTCAAAACCTCAGCCCATGGCGAGCATGTTTCCCACCTCCCGCTGCGCCCTGGGGGGGCAGCAAGGTGAGTCAGCCCCGGGCACTCCTGGGAAGGTCTGCACCCCTCTCCGAGAAACAACAGCTTAATGAAGGGGAAGGCAGGTCGGAATTAAAAATGCATCTGCACAAAACAAACCAGTCCCAGCAAGCTCCTGCTGGCAGACTGTACACTGGCCTCTGATTCAGCAAGATATTTAAGCGGAGGCTAACTAATGATTTCACTGAGGGAGAGAGGAGTCCGTGTGTGTCGAGAGTTCACTGCGTGCTGAAATCGTTTGTTCAGTCAAGTTTCAAAGGCCTCCTCTGTCATCTGTGGCATTAAGGGTCGGATTATTAATTTAATGGAGTGGTTGTGCTATGCAAGGCAGTGGAAAAAATCCGCTTCCACCTTGGCCAGAGCAGTAAAGCCCGGAGCAGCTTTACATGTTTTTTTGTCGCTGTTAGCCCCTGTGAGAAGCAAAATTGTGTCCCTGCTGCTCCTCACCCTGAGAAATGTTAGTGTCAGTCCTGGCATGATCCTTCCTCTGCTTTTTGCCAGTAGGAAATCACTGATTGCAGCAGACCTCTTGTTTATCCGTTGTTGATCCCAGCACAGCCTGCTCTCACAAGCCGTCGGTGGATCCAATGCAAGCATCAGGAGCGCATAGCACTAAATGCGCACATTTGGGCTTCACATATTTAATTCCAGGTTTTGTTTGAGGGTCTTTAAGCGGGGGAAGGGCTGGATAATTATACAGTGGGCGGGGGGTAATACTAATTTCATAGGAGGGAGATACTTGGAAAGCAATGGTACTGAAAGAGACCTAATGGACATTAAATTAGATATGAAATTTCCATCTGCTAAAATGGCAAAAAGCCTCATGCAAATATGGGATGCATTTACAGACAATACATGTCACAGGCCAAAAAAAGGAAACTTTCTTTCTTTAAATGGCAAAGTACCAACAATGGCATAATACCTAGAATGCTACAGTCATCTCTTGACGTTATTGTGTTCAAAGAGTTCAGAGAAAACTAACAGAAATGAAGAAAGGCTGGAAGAAGAGGTCTATAAAAAGTGTTAAGTGACTGTGTGCATGCAGGAGAAGGACACAGTCAATTCACACATCGGCCCCAGAGCACAGCCCAGAGAGGGTCCAACATAATCCAGGCTCCTTTAAGCTTGCATGAACTGGGCCCACCAAAATGGACGCATCTCCAATCCCAAAGTGAAATGAATCCGAATGTGAGGACTCCCCCTCCACAAAACTGAGCAGGAGTAGAGCTGGTTGAAAAATGGAGGCTTTTTAGCAGAAAATATTGAGAAAATAGAGCTATTTTTTAAAGTGTTTCCAAGATACTGTACTCCAGCCTCCTTGTATGGAACAGGAATCTGGAGATTTGCTCTGAAGATAGAGTGCTGAATTCATTGACCACAAACATTTGATGTGTGCGACTTTAATTACAACTTTCCAAAATAAAAAGAAGTGCCTGAAAATTCCAGGAAAATAATCTATTCTTTTCTCTTTTATCACTTGTAAACATAACCCATACCTCAATTTCTTTCTGTGTTTGCCCCTACCACAATATCATGTCACTGCACTTTTTTCCTGCTCCTTTTGTAGTCATTTTTCCCTCCCAATGAAATGGGTAATTCACAAGTACGTAGTGCTCCGCTGCAGGGAGTCCAAAATGTCCAACTCTACTTTGTCATGCATCCTGTCCTCACTTGACCCAAAGGTTTAATTGGTGTAGATATTTAAATATAATCCAGTATTAGCATAATGTGGGTGCTAATTAGCCTTGTGTTTGAAGGAAGGATTATATGCCCCGGGCTCTTTCCTTGTCTCTATCCCTCTGGCAATGAAAAGTGGCACAGGGCTATTTCCTTTACTGTACATCTCACCTTTGCCCAGGTGGCCAAGAAGACCAACAGCATCCTGGCTTGTATTAGGAACAGTGTGACCAGCAGGAGTAGGGAAGTGATCGTGCCCCTGTACTGGGCACTGGTGAGGCCGCACCTCGAATACTGTGTTCAGTTTTGGGCCCCTCACTACAAGAAGGACACTGAGGTGCTGGAGCGTGTCCAGAGAAGGGCAACGAAGCTGGTGAAGGGTCTAGAAAACAAGTCTTACGAGGAACGGCTGAGGGAACTGGGACTGTTTAGTTTGGAGAAGAGGAGGCTGAGGGGAGACCTTATCGCTCTCTACAACTACCTGAAAGGAGGTTGTAGGGAAGCGGGTGTTGGACTCTTCTCCCAAGAAACTAGCGATAGGACGAGAGGAAATGGTCTCAAGTTGCGTCAGGGGAGGTTTAGATTGGATATCAGGAAAGATTTCTTTACCGAAAGAGTGGTTAAGCATTGGAACAGGCTGCCCAGAGAGGTGGTGGAGTCATCTACCCTGGAGGCGTTCAAAAAAGGTGTAGGCGTCGCACTCCAGGGCCTGGTTTAGGAGGCATAGTGGTGTTAGTTGACGGTTGGACTTGATGATCTTAGAGGTCTTTTCCAACATTAATGATTCTATGATTCTATGACCTTAGGAGAACTCTAACAGCAACACAAGATAAATGCATTTTTGCTATTATTTTATACTTAAATAAAGACTGTTAAGGCACAGGCAAACACAGTGCCAAAGGTGCTTTGGAGGCAAGGACATCCGACTTCAAATTATTTTTGTACTTAGCATTTCAATCCAAAACTGAAGGCCACGACGTGTATTCTGACGAAATTTACACTTGACCTACTAATTATGAAAGTTATCGCAGGATATGCTGCTCACTAATAGGAAATAATAAATAACCATATCAGTGCAAAACTGTTTCCTGTACTGCTAATTGCACAAGAGAAACTCTTTCCAGTCAAAGGAAATGATCTATTCAAAGAGCATTAACATTTCTGGCCTAATTGATAAAATGATTAACTGAGTGGGGTCAGGAAATGAAGTCCCTGTCCCTCCAAGGGACAGGGAAACGGGCTGTAGAGATGCTTCTGAGGCCGAGTTTTCACACTACGGGCAACCAAGCCTAATGAGCAGGATTTCCTTGGTGAGCTGGCAGAGATCGTGAGGAATCTGCAGAAATGCTGAATGGGTTCTGGCATTAAAATATGGATAGAGAGGAAAAATGTATTAAAACAAGTTCGTGAATGGGAATCATCATGGAATTAGCATGCAACATCTTTAAAATCCCCAAGAAGAATAAAAGCATTTTGAGGAGATAATTTAAAAGACGACGACTCTCTGGATCAAAATTAGCTCTAGATGAAAACACATACAGTTGTTGATGTAGCAAAGAACAGAAATTGGAGTAACTTTTTCTGCTCCAACAAAACTTCCAGAGGCTTGGAGTAGCTGAGCTGTCAAATTCCCCAGGGTTGTAGAGTGTGGAAGGAAATGGCCAAGAAGATCTGCCAAGGAATGAATCCATCACTATTGCCCATTCCCCATACTCCCTGTTCTCACATCACAAGTCATTGGAGAATGGCTTGCTGTACATTTTATTTCAGCCAGTTCCCATGTGAGTGGATAAAATGATCTGGTTTTCCAGTGATGCTTCCAGGTTTTTGAGGAGTTGTACTGAAATCAGGATATTGTCCTGCAGAGTTTGGGAAGGAGGCTGGAAGGAAGAGAATACAGGGTAAGCTCCCGCCAACCAAAAACGTGGGCCCCCAACTCATTATTTCCTATGTTCCTTCCTTCGTTGTTCATCCAGTCTATCATCCCACTGTGTCATCTTGTGACATGTGTTTCACATCCCATCCCTTCCAGATCTAAACTTTTTTTCACCCTTCTTCTATTTCTTTCTACCTTGTCTTTCTTCCAGCAAATAGCCGCACTACACGGGCTGAGCAAATGCACTCACACTGAGTGTCCTTAGAAAGGCTTCCAGAGTTGGCTTCCAAACTCTGATCACCCTCCCAGCTCAGAATTGATGTTGAAAGACTTGCATAAATACACACCCTGCATCCGTTCCCCTGTTCTGTTCTTCATCCTGGTGTGAATTAGGGAAAGTTCTACTAACATCAGCTATGTTACACTGGTAGAAAAATGACATGGGTGAGCGGAGAATCAGGTCTATCCATTTTCTTCTTTCCAAATGAAATGATGTCATTTGTTTGCCTTCTTATAATGAAATGGTCTTTCAAAGGTTTTTTTTTTCCACTGGATATCACATGGGTCTTCCATTAATAATAACAATAGCTACAAGAACAGACTAATTAAAGCACACGGTCTCCTTAGTTTTTTTTATTATTGCTCTCAACATTCACTGTTGAGAGAAATGTGAATAGCAGGCAAATAACTCAAAATATTACTTCACAAAGATTGATTCAAGTTGCTGCTCAGAAGATACTGCACCATATGGAAAATGTAACTGAGTAGCTGACAGTTTTGTTTAGTTTAAACAAGGGTAGGTAAGATCTGATAATGCATGGGATCATTTTGGCACATAGTACAGCTCTCCCAGACCCATTGCATTATGCCTATCATCAAGTTAGTTCATCTAACAGCACAAAGTGGAACACCCTGACCCTTCTTATCCCTGTTAATCACTTTTAAGTAAATAATACCTCTTTGGAGAATAGTGATTCATATGCTGTAACCAAAGATACGGTCAAGCTGTGAACTGGTCTTCCTGCAGCGATAGGTAAAGTCAGGGAGCAAAGATAAGGAAGGATTTTGTCAGACTATTATCATTACTTCACTTTTTAATTGCCTATAAAAGTTTTTTAAAGCAAGCAGCACTGCATCGAAGAACACAATCCTTTCTGTTTTCTTTCAAGACAGCTTCTAAACAGCTGTTCTGTTTCTCCCCCATCGTCACCTATTTAATTTTAAGATAAGGGATCCTTAGGAATCATTTCCTCTGTGAGCAGCTAGGAAAGGTTATATATCACTAAAATGTCCTGTGCTATTTCCTTTAAAAAAAGTCAGTCCAATTCTTGGTTTCCTGAGGCATTGTTATAGCCCTGATCATGCAGGGCAAAAGCTGAGCAAGATGTTGAGGAGCCTTGCAGTTCAGAGATTTACTTTTCCGCTTTCCTTTCTGCTTTCCTTTCCCAGGACCCTACCCTGCTTGATACCAATATGCTCCTGGATCACCACAGCCTGCAATAGGTAGGACCAGGCTTTTGCTGGGCTGCTCCTGGCAGGATATTGAAGAGCTGGGCAGACAGCTGTCAGTCCCTCTCTTGTGACTTTTAAGCTCTTCATTGAGATATGGAGCTGAGGTGTATCTCGAACACACTCATTAAGCTGGCAGTCATGGAGATAACTCTTATGTCCCCAAAAGGATTGTCCACACCACAGAGGACAAAGTGGTGCAGAATCACTGAGCTACCTTGGATTGAGCGGTCGTGCAGCGTACGTCCAGGCAGAGACACTTGCTCAGGTCCTCAGGTTAGGACAGCAGTGCTCGCACTCCACATTTCCAGGGCTGGTGACCCATACGGTTATATGACTAAAATTTTGCCGCTATGGTGTTTTATAGTAATGCCTGTTCCTGTTGTGGATAAAAAGCCAAGATTTCACTCCACAAAATGTTTAACTCAGTTATCCAAACTGCTCAGAAACCGGAGTCAGTTTGTTTGCATAAAGATGGATGATGTGTGCAAGACAGGTACTTTGCAATGGACAGGTCAGGAAGCTCCACTTTATATGTTAGACAGATACATTAGAAGTTTAATTTCTCAATCCATTTAAAGGAAACACATCATGTTTCAAGGAACAGTGACTGTATGCTTTTGTCCTTTTATTTGTGAGATCCCATAAGTAAAGACTGTGCTGGAGCAGACCTGGCTGTGGATTTGGTTTTGTTTTGATTTGCTCTCTCACTTTTGCTGAGGCTGGGGGAAAGACTGGCACAGTATTTGACTTGCCTTCACAATGAGTAGGTTCAATACATTGAGATGTTTAACACATTTGGATGCTTTTATTCCATCATTTCTCTAAGTACTTAGATCATGGTGCCCACTGTTAGTTTTTGTCAAAGATTATGTCTAACAAGTCTGCTCAGCAGACAGCAAGAGGTCAAATGCCCATCTGGTGTAAATCAACAGTACCCCACTGATGTCCACAAAGCCAGGGGAGCTGTGCCAGTTTACGCCAGCTATCTGGGTTTGTGCTGGACCATGTAAAGTGTTTTGAGGTGTTTGCAGTTGGCTTGAACACATTTATCTTCAACACCCCAGTTAGAGAGCACTGATAATTTCTAGAAGCAGACCTTGAATGCTTTATTTCCTGAGAAAATGATGTAGGGTAAGAGTGTGCCTTTTGTAAGGCCTGGGAAACATATGTAAACTGCTTTGGCAAAGAACCAGTTCTTCGTAAGTAACTTAAGCTGAATGAAAGTCTTCTCCGTAAGACACATTCTTTTCCTATGGAAGTTTTCTGCAGATGCCCATATTCCCTTTTTATCTCTTTACTTGCCATGATATACATAGAGCAGTCCTGTAAGTTTCTCTAATCATTTTTTTTTAATTCTCAACTAGTAAAAAAATTTCATTTCCCTACTTATTTTATGTAATTTAAGCATTTGTCAGGTCTACATAGAGCTTGAAACAGTTATGGTTCTGTTTACTGTAGGATAGAGGGGGGAAAAAACACAGAAGAACCAAAATCTTGCTTTTACTAAGCGGGTGAAATTTTTTTCTTATGCACTGGAGATTTGTGATAGTCCTTAGGAACAGATATTTAGCATGACTTTATATTCCAATGTAGAGCAAAAATGAGAGGTCTAGAAGGACTCCACAATACGACTTTGTCCTGGCATTCTTTGAGCCTCCACAAGAAAATGAGGGAGCTTCACCTATAGCACAACAAAAGCCCACGTGACAAATAATTTGTTCACGGCGTAGTGTGAAACTGAATCTACTCCATGTTAAGTATCATAAGCCAGGCAAGTGAAGGATTATAGTCCTATAAATTCATATACACATAGACAAGCACAGAGAAAACTGAGCTGGCTGAATTACAGAATACTTTGCATTTCTTTAATTCACTTTTATGTAAACAAAATAGAAAGGGCATACCCAGTGCTTTACTTCTTGACACCATCACCATGCTCAAAGAAATTGTTTTAGTATCTTTGGAACAACTTTTCTTTGTGAGTTTGTATCTCCTCACATACGGCCCTCTTCTATCTTTTGGAACTGAATAAAAAAAAAATTTCAATACTTTTATAGAGACATGCAACATTTCAATTCCAAAAAGATGTCGTAAATAGTTTAGTGTCAGAGAATGAGCTTAAAAAATAACAAAAGAACATGTTTTTGAAGTTTTTGATCTTATTGTGACCTTTGAACTTGCTGGGTAGTGAATTCATTAAAAAGATGCCAAAATATAAGCTCAAGGTCTCAAATTTATTTAGTGCTACAGAAGCCCTCCAATCCAGGAGGAAACACATCACTAACTGAATGTGCATATCAAACACCAAACCAAACTATGCCATGCTAATGGTAATTTCTTGAATATTGAATAGTTAACATTAAAATCCTGATTCACAGGTTATGCAATACGTAATTCAAATCAGAATTTCCACTGTACACAACCAGTAACATGCGATGCAAATTAAGGGTGGGCAAACCCAGTCAGATGCAGACAGGATGAACAAACTTGAACCTCAAATGAGAATTTACTCCAAGGTGCTCAAAACGTGCTTTCAGATTTGGAATGTTTATTCTTTCATTTTCAATCACTTTTCTATTTCTTCACTCTGAACAGGCCAACAAGTACAAGTGAATAAACATTGCAACACATGCTTTCTTAAAAGACTCTTTCTACTTGTCTCTTTTCATGACCAATACCATTGGTTCTGCCAGCAGTGCCAGTCTCAGTCCAGCATTCATTTCTTCTCCCATTTAGCACTTGCTTTTCCATTATCCCTGATTTCACACATCCAGTCCGCAAACTTTGTTAATTTACATCATCTTGAGACTCATCGATTTAGGAATTACACATATTCCTTTGCTTCCTTGCAAAATTCTGAACACTTCTGCGCAACCCTAAACCCAAATCCCAAACAGTAACTTTCATGAATGTTGATTCAAATGAGGGAACAAGGACTGCCCCAAACTCTGAAATGTTTAAGAGGACCAGTACAGTGTTCACTAGGTAAAAGAAGAACACAAGAAAAAGGGAAGCAAAGAAGAGTAGGAAGAATATAGGATATAAATAGACCAACCCCTCTCACACCTTCCCTTCACCTGGAAACTGTGGTGTGAGTGGAGGGAAGGCAGGTATCTCCTGGACTATACCCAGTTTTAAATTTTGCACACAAACTCTTGCTTCCTTTTGCCCTGATACTAGGAATTTTAGTCAAACTAAACAGTACTTGGACACATTAATTGATCGTTCAATTCTTAAGTCTTTTTTTTTCACAGCTTTTGGCTGAACCAGCTGACTCCATAACAGGAATTATTACAGAAAAAGAAGAAGAAAACCTTCCCTCTGCTTTGAGGGAGCTGCTCCAGAACCTGAATGGGAAAAAGTGGTCCAAGAATATTTAATCCTCTCTGCCTGCAAAGAGTGACAGCGAAGGAAGCTACTTCTCGGTAGCAAACCCAGAAAAACACTGAGGCAGTGGTCATACAGCTTAGGGAATGCTGTGGGAATATTCAGCGTTCATGGAAAGAAAATGCATGGAGAATGCCACAGCTCAGGCTACCAGTACCCCTTGCAGCTCCAATGGGTGACGGGTAACTCCACAGACACCATCTCATTTCTCCTTAAATCTGCAGAACTGCACATGCAGTAGTTTTTTCCCTTCCAGAAAGAACTCTTTTCATCCAATTCCAGCTCTGTTGATCAGTGGGCCCCAAAGGGACAGCACAGAAATTATACCACATGTGGACAGATGAAACAGGTTAACCTGCTTCAAAGTAGAGCACTTATAGTTAGTCAAGTTTGGTGAGGGGGCACATGGGGTACAACTGTACTTACAGTCAGGATGGAGCTTGAATGCATTACCTGGGAAATATAAGTTTCTTTGTAGAAAATCAAAATCATCCGTCCTATCCCAAGCAGCCAGCACACCCACAAGAGCAGAGCAGTCGTGCATTCAGGTGCCCGTGACCAAAGGAATCACTCAAGGTCGGAGCTCAGTGAAAAACTCCCCAAACCTGGCAAAAAAAAGGACAGTTTAACACTTCTGCAATGCAGGAAGGCATTTTCCACCCTTACCTCAATGTTTTCACAAAAATTAAAGGCAATTTTTATTTTCTGTCTAAGGGTGAAGTTCTTTTCTGAACAGGACTAACATTAAGGCCAGGAACAATACAACCACATAATTGAGTAGGCAGGAAGTGGCTTGTCATTTGAGAGCAAATTCTGCTATTTTGAAAGGAACAAGGGTTCAAAACTCCCATGAAATACAAATTTAAAAAAAATGTTTGAAGTCAGTTGCAACATCTTATCTAGACAAAAAAGGATGTATTTTGGTTAAAAGTTGATCACTTTTAACTTTTTGGGTTTTAATACAAAAACTGGTCAACTTTTTCATCAAGAGATGTCTTGGACATTATTGAAGGGCTTTGGTTTGTTTCTTTTTTCAAAACAGACATTTGTTAAAACTCATGTCTTAACATATTTAGCTTTAAATGAAAATTACATTCCTCTTTGAAAACTTATTTTGTTAAAAATTCTTATTAATTTCCAAGAGCTGTACCTGTTTTTCCTTGAGCAAAAAGTTAATGTATTCAGCCCTACTGGGGTTAGTTTCTGTATTTCTGGACTACAACAAAGTACTTTGGCTTGTTTTATGTGCCAGATAGTATATTAATGTTATTTTAATTTAGACGGAGCTGACGAGCGTATTAGCAGTATTTCACGTTTGGTCTTCCCTCACAATTGAAAAGCGTATTTTTTAATCATTATCAATTACAGCATCTAGTCAATCATTTTGCTCATTTTCTCACTACGGTGTAATAAGAGACACAATCTACTATTACCTCCACTTCTGTAAATTTATAAGCCTGTTATTAGGAGTTAAAACACAATGCATTTACAACTTGCATTATCATAAATGTAAGTGCCTCTTCACATTCATTACAACAGAATATGATCCAGAATCCTGTATTTTAATTCTAAGGTCAAGAAATATCAATACATTTCTAAATTACTTATTCTGCTCTTTAATCAGGTATTTTCACCATTTTATCCTTGTACAGAACCCGTTAACTTGCATTTAACTAATGCTTGTCTTCCAGACTGGCGCGGAAAATCCACCACTTCTCTATAGGTTGTTTGAAAAGTTATCATCTTCACTGTTAAATTTGTGAATTCAGGGATAATTATGTTATTCATGCTTATTCAGAAAACTCATTTCTCTTTTTTACATATGGTGTGTTTTCTTGTTGCCAGAAAATGCCGCCTGAACCAAATTCATTACTGTATTTGGTTCTTCACTCTATAAGGATGGCAGTCTGTGCAGGACTCATTTTTTTATACTTTGTTTTCAGGTGGCTGGTGTAAATTCAGTTTTGTGCATTCTGATAAAATTGTGGTTTGGGGTGCAATATATGAGAAGAAATATTTAAGTGATGTATGAAAAGAAAACAAGATAAATGCTGCATCTTTGAAAAGGGGGGAGACTGAGCTATATTTCATAACTATTTTTTGAGAACAGTTGGTTTAAATTTCCAAATAACTTTTGTTTCAAAGGGACAGTATCAAAATACATGCAAAAAATAAAATTCTAAATAAGGCACAATAAATTATTTCACTGCTTAGGTATTGGATTTCAAAGGGAGAAGAGAGTATGCACAAGGATATTAGAGTGGACTATATTGTATCTTTGGGAATTGCTGTCAAATATTGATGAAAACAGAGAGACTGTCAGAGATCAGATAAAAGAAAGAAATTATTACATTTGGAAGAACAATGTGAAATGTGTGGCCAACAGAGATTTCAAATGTAAGCTAATAGCAACCCACCAAAGAACAAAGCTGGAGGAAGTCCCACATATTCAATTGCATTTACACTCAGTTAGCATATGTAAAAATTTTATGGTGCATTTTTCCTCATTTTGAAACTCACAAATTATGCCGTTCAGTAGACCTGACTGTGACACATAGTTACAGTGCATTGATAAGCATCAACAAGAAAGATGAAAAATGATGAACACTGGTTTTAGTCATTTTGTCATAACTTGTGCTTATCATAACATGAACACAGCTTTTGGCCTTTCTAGAATTTAATTCCGTTATGAAATGCGAAAGACTTACTGTTTTTACATATTACACATATGCTTACGAAAAGCATTGCCTTTCAGATGCTGTTTCTGAGAGTGTCATGGTACCTGCATATAGGACACAGAATGTCTTGGTTTGAAATTAGCAGTCACAATATGAAATGAAAAGCCATGGTAGAAAGGCCTGTTAAGATATTGCTTTTCCTTTCCAGAAGTATTTTAAACAGTCTCTCTAAACCCCAAATTTCCGCTAAGATAACTGCTGTGCTCAGTGAAGATTTTAAGAACTGGCAAATCAACATTTCCTAGACCTACCTAAATATTTATTTGCAAAATTTTTAAGTTAGCATAAATAACTACAAAATCATTAAATATCGAAGTAAGGAAGTATGGAGTCCCTCCATACAGACACAGGCAGTATTACCAGTTCCCTTACAAGCAAGGTAGTGTTTTCTGTAACAATATAGCACTGCAGATTTTATACAGTTTTAATGCATTTTATGCACAGATTTTTAGATACGTTTAGTTTTGTTAAAAAGGACAATGAACTTTGTGTCCTGTGTTCAGACGCTTGTTACATTGCTTGTAAATCTAGAGCAACTCCATGGACTTCAGCGTAGTTATTGTATACATATGTGTTGTAACTGAGATCACAGTGTGGTCTTACATTCATGTTGGAGAGAAATTACAACCCATGCCTTGACTTAAGCAGCTCTTGGATCTAAATTTACATTTTGAAGCACTGCACATGGGGTCTGCAAAGCCAGCTACACCCTTAGATTGAAGATGAGGTGGGGTTCTGGGTTCCGTTGCTTTGGGCTTGAATCTGGAGTTTCATTCTCCATCTTATCTTTATTGCAGTAAATATGTAAAATGAGGATAAAGGTATCTCATTACAGAAATCTTCACCATCTTGTTGCCTTACCCTTTGGGACCACAGGGATATTTCGCTCATATGTGCTTGCAAAGCCCTGCTGAAGCTGGGTAAATCCCCAAGGAAACACAAGACAAAATAAAGACGTGGCACCTAAGGGGAAATTCTTTGACTAGCAGTGCCTGCTGCATTTGGAAAGGCATGATAACATCACCCATAAGATTCAGCACTGATGCCATGTGGTCTTCAGCACACTTTTATTATATATACACAGATAAAACCTTAATTAGAGTAGAGCATTTCTCTAGCCATGTTCCTCGCTCCTGCTGGAAGTGAAATCCTGGCTGTTATGTGCACCACATAACAGCTCAAATCCACACACACATCCCGACTTTTTACCAACTGTATTTTTACTGTATGAAAAAGAAAGGTCAGAAGAAAGATTAAGTTCGGGTAACCTGTTAGCCAGCAATACACACAGAGCGCAAACCAAGACATATTTGCTCACTTTTTCCAACAACGCCCACCACCCACTAACAATCTTCTGATTTTCATATCCTTGCCCATTTTTAAGAAAAATAAGCACAGAAGATGAAAGAATCCTTCTACTACTTTCTATTTTTCTGCAGTTATGTTCTTCCAACAGAGATAATCACAGAGCAGAAGTTTTCAGAGGTGGCTGCTGGCTTGGTAGTCTTTTCTGAGGAGTGCTATAAAGGAGAGACGGGCTTGGAAAAAAGATTAGACAGTTTTGTTTTGATATCATACCTAGGAAAAACCAAAGAAGCTGTGTAAATCAGTAAAGAAGTAGCTTGCATGTTTCTTAATCAAAATGAAATTGCATTAAGTTTAAGACATATCAAACTTTATCTGGTCTTATAACATTTTGCTCTGTCAGAAAGCCCTTAAACTATGATAAAACATCAAATGATCTTTGCTTTTACTGTGGCAGGTTCTCTCTGTTTGTAGTCAGTCCTGCACATTTTCAAGTCAACTTTTTCCTGTCTTGTGTATCAGGGTCTTAAAACAACTGTTTAGTCTCTTAAACAACACCACGCTGTTGCCATTCTCTAACTGGGACGCGATTAGGGATAATTGCACCAGAGTTAGATATAATTGGGCAAATTGTTGATTATCAACATACTGCAACCACACAAGCATTGTCTCGGGGGATTACTCTGATGAACAAAACAATCAACTGAGCATATGAAGAAAAGGAGAGGAGTCATCAGCCCACAGGAACTGCAGATAAGAGGAGTTGTACTGGAAGTGCGTATGATGGCTGCACTGTGCATCTTCCTAGCACTAAGAGCACCATTTGTTCTGGAGAGCTGTTAGGTGCATCTGAGGACATAACAGGAATTAGGATTTTAGAGAAAAAACCCATCACTTCTGCTAGCTCTACATGCTGACCCCGAAGCTGAACAGGAGGGCTTTGATTCCCAGCAGCAGAATGAAATAAACCTGTGCTAAGAAACAGTGCCATGATCCAAATGGAAAATGGTAACATCCTGACTTGTAGCCATCTGCATAGGCTATGAAAAGTAGCTTATAGGTTAGAGAGAGGATGAACTTGGAGAAAACAGTAGGCCCTGTGAAATTACTATACAGGGAACTTTAGCTAGACTTGGAATTACTCTGTAAATCACTGCTTTAATAAACCTTATTCTGTTTACCAAGTTTGGTCTCCTCTCAGGTTTCAGCCTCACATGAAGTATCTCAAATTCAACATTTAAATGCAATTAAAGTTATGACACAAATACACCACACCAATGCCAACAGACTTTACGGGAAGGCGTACGGTTCCCTGTTTTAAGACTCTGATGTTTTCTTGGTTTGCACTGTGTTTATAAAGTCATTTTGCTATCTTTTAAAATTTAATTTCCTATTTTATTTATGTGACAGTAGACAGAAAAAAAATCTGTTATTGAAGCTTATAAAAGACCTAGATTTCACTGGAGAGGCTGGTGATGTGATCATTTACTGATTTCACTTGGGCTGCATGCATGTAACTAAAAGCAGAATTTGACAATCTGTCCCTTGCAGTGAGAATGTGCAGACATACCAAATGTCATAAATGTTCCCAGCTGGAACGGAGACCTACACTTTTCTCATAGGGACAACACATAGATTGGGAAGTTTGTCCTTAGTTCAGAGCTGGGTGGCCTAATTCCTTCTGTTTTAGGTTTTAGACCAAAATGAATGTGTACATCTGGGTCGTAAGAGCTGAGAAATTTTGGCTTATAGTGGAAAAGATTACAACAAGCCCAGTGTTAGTGGTATAGGAGGAGCTGACAGCCTCGTGTACTCCCACTGAGTGATTGCTGGGCCTTTCCTAAGAAAAAAGACTGTCAGCAGGCAGTCTTGGCAGCAAAGAAGAGAAGATGAGTAGATGACTGCAAGCCTGAGACATACTGGAAATGGGCACAGTCGATGGCCATCTGGGATGTGAAACTTTGCTGGGTTTGTGTAACTTTGCAAATCTGATTTTGCTTACAGCTATACTGCTTCAACTCTTCAGAATTCAAGTAGATGAAGGATGAAGAGATTCAAATACTTGTTTCTGGTATAGACCAGCTCTGCATTAGGGAATTCTGCTTCCATGTCCTCTTATCAGCGGTATCATCAGTTCATGGTCTTAATGGTCATGTCAAGGGTTTCCAGAGAAAATGCAAAATGTCTTTTCCTCAACAGTACATTCAGGTTACTAATTAGGGGAAAATGCAAAACTCCTGTGTTGCCAGAGCTGCTACTTTCCCCCCGGCCAGTGAGCTGCCTTTGCCCATCCAGCACTGTGGGTGACCTCCCAGACTCCCCTTGGAGGAAGGAGCAGCAATGCAGTTTCAGCTAAGAGGTGGAGAGACTGGAAAGTGTGACAAGGAAGGGTGGCAAGAAAAAAGATTACAAGCATTGGTAGTTCACATGGTGAATACTGCTTTGGCATAAGCTCAGGTTTATGCATTCTTAGAGAACCTGTGAGATGTCTCCACTCCAAGCACTATGGATGGTTGCGGATCATGAATTGGCTTATTCTGTCAAAACAAGGAATTCTGAGCCTCTTTTGAAAGGCAGAGACTGTTCGAAAAAAGTCAGTGACTCTCCTACTACAGGAGGCATTAGGTTCGCTCCTGACACCCAACAGGAAAACAGAGCTTGGGTATTACGTTATACTTTCTTCCTCAGTCACCTTTAACTAGGAAGGATTTCATCTACCTTCAATTTCCGGGATTGCAAACAGCAAATCTCTTCACATTGGATTTGAAAACTTCAGCATTTCAGGGTCTAGAAAGTCATCTTGTCCCTGAAGATCATAACATCTGGGAATAAGCCAGTCCAGGACCGCAATGAAGTGGCAGCTGCAAACTGTGCCACCCGATGGTTCAGATGCAGTAGTTTCTGCCACCTCTTGGTTTGTGCTCAGACTTCGCCCGAAGAGGACAGAGCTGTTTGCACAGCAAAGGCAGAGGTTGCACTATCTTTCCCCCTACTCTGAGAACATTAGGCAAGAATAATATATGGTGTCTCACAACTCCTTGGTGTGATTCCACATTATCCCCTATTGAGTCGGATTGCACAGTTTGGCCCCTGTCTCTGAATGGCCGAGATTACCAACAAAAACACAAATTGTTGTGGAGGTTGCTTGATAAGATTTTGTTTACACACTAGGAGCAGTTTCTCGGAATCATTAAATTAAATTAAATAACACATTAACTTTTCCGCCAATATCTAAGCTCTAGTGCTAGTCAGTCATCAACTCTGACAGCAGTAAATCCAGCATAAATAGAAAATACCAATAACTTTAAGTAATTTACATAATAATTACATTACCCAGATGAGTATTTCTTCCAAAAGGAGGTCACAAATGCATTTCTGACTCTTTATTGTTTGCAGTAAATTGGGAAGCTCAGTCTGCACGCAATAATATTGGAAGAGATTTGCAAAGCATTATTAAAAAGACACTAGTGTCAAAAGACTGTTCCATAAAAACGCATGCACTAAAACCTTCAGCATTAATTGAATCATGCTTGTGTTCTGGCAATGCTGGAAACCTGGCTCAGTCATAGCTCTGGTGATTCATTAGTGCTAATTAATGCTTTTTCCAGGCTAGTAACAAACTAAAAAGAGGCTGTTTTTCTCTACTGATCATTCCACAGTTACAGTAATCGTTTGATTTATGTATCAGCCACTTAATGCCGTGTTTCATTCATTTCTAAACAAGTTTCAAAGGGACTGAGGGTGCTTATGCGGAAGTTTAAGACAAGTAAACAAACAAAAGTGTTTCCTATGAGTACTGCTAAGCAACAATGCTGGGTTTCCTGGGGTTTCCCATCCAACCTGCTCTGCCTCTTCTTCCCCAAGACACAAACAACGCCCGCATCCTCCTGGCAGGACTTTCACGTTCCCTCCCCTGGCCCTGAAGGGCTCGGCCGGGCTGGCAGCCACTCATGCCGTGGCGGGCGCAGGGCTACCAGCCATGGATAGCCATCCGGATGCGGGCTCCCAGCGGGGACCTGCCTGTGCCCTTGGTGGGGCCACCAACCTCACTCACTCGTCCCAGCTCTGCTGCCGATTTTCCCCAAAACCCCTCACAACTTCATACAGGCAGTTCAACCCGAGGGCACAATTGTATCTTCAGACCTACGCTGCGGACCTGAACTTCAATATTATTCTGCTCTCAGATCTACAGGGTAGATTTTGACTCCAATATTTTGCTCTCTCTACAGGCACAAAACTGCGTGTGCCAGCAATAGCATAAAAAGTGTAAATGCTGCAAAAATATGTTACCATTTCCTCTCACTCTGCTGCCCGGTTTAGAAATTTGGCTGGAGGCATTCACTGCAGTTTGGAATTTTCTTTTAATATCGTTTTTCTGTAACTGTTTTCTTTTACATTTTTGAAACATTTTTAGTGCTCAGGAAATGTCTTAGAAGGGGAGCCTGGAAACAGAAGCACTTTGCTTATCCATAGATCAAGAATAGGGTGAGCAGTGCCCTTTGCTGCCAATGAGCTTCAATCCTTGGATGAAGTGATCTCGGTGGCTGAGAAAATATTTCGAGCTTCATGCACATTCAGTTCTTGGCCACTTTTGGCTGAGCAGTGACAATTCAAGTGTTGTGGATCTCTTTCCATTAAGTACAAGGCTGACATCACCAATGCGTTTCCCATATGACAGCAAAGAGTTTCCAGATGGAAACAAGTTTCCAAACGCTGTTGACTGGCCATGAACTATAGTAGTGACACAGAGGTCTCTGCACATCTGAGTCAGAGAAAATTGCTATTGTAAAATAATAAAGATAACAATAACAATAATTTATAATAATAATAATAGCCACATTAAAATACCTGGCTCAGCATGTATGTGAGGGGGAAGGAGGAAAGTCACGTTAGTTTTACAGAGTCCGCTCGCGATCCAACAGGTATAGGATTAAACGGATTCCCTTTGACAGAAAGAGTAAACCACCGTGGCCTTATAGGAAAGGCAGGGTACATTTAAACTTAGAAAACCACTTGTGTTCTCTATCCTTTAGGTATGTTAACGATGAAAATACCAGCTCCTAATACATTATACGCATATGCGGACTAATAATAAAATATTACTCTTTCAAAATCCAAATTAGTATCATTTGCAACTATAAGGCATTTGACTTAGATACAGCTTAAAATCCAACTAGGGAGAACAAACAGGAGAAATGAGAGATCTGTGTGCAGTTACAGGGCTGCAGCCTCACTGGGGTCACAGAGATACGGTGGGATAGCTCACATGACTAGATCAATACAAGCTCTTCAGGAAGGACAGGCGGGATGGCGACGAGGAGCAGATGTCACCCTGTACGTGACAGAACAGCGGGAAAGTATGGAGCTCTGCCTAGAGAGGGATGACAAGCCAGCTGAGCGTTTATGGGCCAGCATTAGGGGGCAGACCAGCGTGGGCAACATTGTGGTGTGTCTGCCAAAGACTGCCTGACCAGGAAGAAATAGATGTGGCATTCTTCAGACAACTAGAAGAAGCCTCACATTAGCAGGCTGTGGTCTTCATGGGGACTTCAAGCACCCTGATATCTGTTGGAGGGACACCACAGCAGGGCACAAGCGATCTAGGAGGTTTCTGGAGTGCACTGATGACAACTTCCTGACACAAGATCAAGGAGCAGAGGAGGGGAAGTGCTCTGCTGGACCTCAGAGTTACAAATAAGACAAATTTGTCAGGGGTGTGAAGGTCAGGGGCAGCCTTGGCTGCAGTGACCTTGAGATGGTGGAACTAAGGATCTTGAGAGGACAGGAAAAAAGCAAAATCAAGACCACAACCCTGGACTTCAGGAGAGCAGACTTTGGCCTGTTCAGAAGCCTGCTTGGAACAATCCTATGGGATACAGCCCTGAAGAAAAGAGTGGTCCAGGAGAGTTGGTTGATATTCAAGGATCACCTCCTCCAAACTCAAGGCTGGTGCATTCCAATGTGCAAGAAATCAAGCAAAGGTGGCAGGAGGCCTGCATGGATGAACGAGGAGCTCCTGACAAAATGCAAACATAAAAGGGAAGTGTCCAAGACGTGGAAACAGGGGTAGGTCACCCTGCAGTAATATAAAGAGGATTGGAGGATGGAAGAAGATCAGGTTAGGAACATTTAAGCAAGTTCAACATTTATGGGATCTGATGGGATCTACCCATGAGTGCTGAGGGAGCTGATCAACGTCACTGCGAAGCTAGTCTCGATAATCCTTGAGAGATCATGGTCATTGGAGGAGGTTACTGAGGACTGGGAGAAAGCAAATGTCCTTTCTGTCTTCACAAAGGGCAAGAAGGAAGATCTGGGGAACCACAGGCTGGTCAGCCTCACCCCAATCACCAAGAAGGTGATGGAGCTAATATTCCTGGAAACCATTTCCAAACATACAAAGGACAAGATGATTTGGAGTAGCCAGCACGGATATATGAATGGGGAATCACACACGATCATCGGCGGGCGAGGGAAGAGCAGTTGATGTTGTCTGTCTTCACTTGGACAGTGAGGTGGGCTGAGAACTGGCTGAACTATTGGGCTCAGGGGGCTGTAATCAGCAGCTAGAAATTCAGCTGGAGGCTGGTCACTGGTTGCGTGCCCAGGGTTTGATACCGGGTCCAACACTGTTTAACATCTTCAGTAACGACCTGGCAAACAGGACAGAGTACATCCTCAGCAAGTTTGCAGACAAAGCGAAATTGGGAGGAGTGGCTGATAGACTAGATGATTGTGCTGCCATTCAGAGGGACCTCAACAGGCTGGAGAAATGGGCAACACAAATCCTATCATCAACAAAGAGAAAGTCCTGCACCTTGGGAGGAATAACCCCAGAGGTGCCTTCCAACCTCAGCCATTCTTTGCTTTTGTGATTCTGTGTTATTTGATTCTGGTCAGACCATAAAACACCTGTTTACTGCATCATTACAGGGGACAAAAATCTTCCAGTGATTATTACTTTAGGAGACCTTATGTTTTAATAACTTTAGAACATTACCATGCAGATTTTTTTTTACAAGTTGACACATTTTAAAACAAGACAATAGACTAATTTATTTTTCATTGTGAGTGCACTGTAATCTTACCATTTTACCAGCTGTCATTATGCGTTCACCTTAGAGAAATTATTTGAACTAGATTTAGGACCATCCCATTTGTCTATCTATCTGAGCTGGTTCTTGAACTAATGATGAATTAGAGGGCCCTCTGTTTGGGGAAGTGTCACATTTTGGAAGCAACATAAATCTACATCCCAAAGACTGAGATCATGAAACAGTCCCTGACACTTTCTCAACAGTATTGCTGTTAAACTTGCAGAGCATGAAAAATGCAGTTTCCAATAATTATGTATTTGCTTCTATAGAAGTCCTTCTCTGATTTCAGCTGGCTGTAACTTTTCTGATTCTCCAATCACCCTTAGAGTTTATAAGCTGTACTTCCATATAAATCAATGCATTTGCACTGTTGCAAAACTGGTTTGAGAGCAGAGCCTGATGCAGAACTCTCCTAAATTGTGCTTTCCTGTGCAGTGTTAAACAGCTGCCACACCTTGCTGTAAAAGCTTTCTGTTGGGTATATGGGGCATTGGTACATTGAACTATAACCAAGTTCTGAAGACAAATATGCATATTCAGACATGTGGTCACTGAAGTTATTCCAGATTTATACTACTGAAACTTAGATCAAAACCATTAACTTCTACACAGTAACTTTTACATGTTTGCTCAAGGCTTTCAAGGAGCTTTGAAAAATGTCCAGTTGCAATACAGCTACTAGGAACTACATTTGTATGGTATTGCTCTTTCAAGCTTCAGCTAAATGCAGCAAAAAAGGGAGAATGCAATGCAGACCACTTGCTTTGGGAGAGCTGTTTAGTGTGTCTAATGTAAATATATCACTAGCACCACGATAGTGTTCAGAGGGGATGTTCAAGAACTGTAACTTGCATATAAGGACATTGCAGGCTTAAGAAGAGGGAACATATTCACTGTACTAACATTAGGAAACTGATAGCTCAGTATGTAAATTTCCATGCCAACTTCAAAGTTCGTCTAAAGGCTCAAAGTTTGTAACGGTGTTTTTATTTGCAAAATAGCATGCAGAACTAGAAAACTGAGCTTAAGCTAGATTATTGTTCATAGTCATAAATCTAAAGCTGATTTTCACAACAACAAAAAAATTATTGGCATATATTTAGACCATGCATGACCTGGCTGAATCAACTTGGCATTCTCAAGAACAACAAAATAAAACCAGATGACAGATTCTTGTTTTCAGACTTTACAGATGCATCTCAGAGCATGTGAAGAAGAATAATTGCAGTGGGTATGAGGGAACTCATCTCATCCCCCATAGGATTTAGGTGACATTTGCCTAAGGCTTTACACATCACTGAAATCCTTCAGGTAAGTCCTGAATGGGGCCTTCAGCACAGACATGAGTTTCATTAAGAATCCATGGCGGAACAGGCAGTGTAATTAGGAAATAAAATGTCCTCACACAAGCAAAATCTCCTGAGGGGGTACATATAGTACAGCTTATTTTCTGAGCTTTTCTGGAATTGCTACAACACGAAGCCCTCAGAGAAACTTTTGCAATAAAGGTTTTCATGTGGTCTTCCCATCATGTACAGTGGGGAGATCCATGGAAAAACCTAGTCCCAGCTCTGCGTGCCTCATTCTTCTGCACTTTTCTTTGGATACAAATAGGCAACAAAGCCTATTACTGGTCCCTGTCACGGAAGCATCTGAGGTTGGATATGCGAAAATGAAACACTGTTAGTTAGGAAGCAGAATTGGAGTTGCTGTTGTTTTCCTGCACTTTCCACTAGTATTCTGTACAGATACAGAATGTAAAGTGGCTGTTCCCAACCCCAGAGACTGCTCTGGCCACTCATCTATCTACCAGAAAGGTCTTGAGTTACATGCCAGAGTTGTGTGGACTTTTGGGAATATGACTGGAGAGTGCCCCGCTCGTGCTGCCAGGAGGATCACGTTGCTCTAGCTCTGCTGCAGGAGCCAGAGCCACCCGAACCACAGACTCTGCAGCCTGGGAGGGCAACTGCCACACGCTCCCTCCCTCCTTCATCCACAAATGTACGTAATGTTAATGAGAAGGGTGAAAAACAGCATGGTGGGGCAACACAGCCACCTCCCTGAATTTGGCTCCTCTTAACTGGATTCGAAATTGGCAACAACAGTCTTGTGTCTGTGAGCGTCTTGGAAGACTGCAACAATATAGACACAAACGCTGGAGGAAGCTGAAAAAGGGAAAGAGGAACGTTACCTGCTGAAAGAATAATCGACTGCTTTCACATGCAGAAAACATTATTTCACAATCTTGAATGTAATCGTAACACTTTGTTCTGTAATAGATAATCATAATACAAGGGTGTTTGCAAACAAGCACTTGTCCCTCTCTAATTGCATCATCTGTTCGTTACCTACGCTGCCTGTAAAGTAAATGGCACGTTTTCTTTTTCGCTTTGCATCCAGAGTGATGTTTTTATTAATCAAAGTTCACACTTAATTAATGCTCCCTTGCCATCACTACCACAAAGCTGACATTTAGCCCAACCATGAACAAGATGTTGGCTGCAGTTCTCCTATCATTAGAGTGTATTTCCTTAATATCCCATGTTAATATGGTGTATATGACTAGACAACTAAGACAGAAGCAGAATTTTCATATTTCACTTCAACACATTGTATTCTGGGAGTTGACGTTTTGGCACAACACAACACAGGCTGTAGCTCAGCAAAAGTATCATTTGCTTTGCGAGAATCTTGTGTACAAGTTGTTAACTGAAAATCCTTGCTCTGCGGTTGGTCGGACTGGATGAAATGTAAATGTATGTTCCTGACACTTTGCCTAAGAGAAAGGGAGCAAGGAAGCAAGTTTTTAAGGTTTTGTTAGGCTGAGATCTGAGGCTTGAACCAAGATGATACTCCAGTTATTCAGTAGGCAGGGGGACAGGTTCAGAAAAAATTAGAATCCCACGTGTTAAAACAATAACCTGCTTTTTATAAAATCAAAGCTGAAACAGAACTTTTTGATGTTCCAAAGTACTTGGTTTTCTTTTCTTTTCTTTTCTTTTTTTTCCTCTTTAGCACAGGAGCAGGAGCACAGGTCGAGGCTGAGGAAGGTGATTTTGTGTTATTCCCAACACGCTCAGACTGGGTGTGCGAGAATGCTTGGACCTCCCAGGGCTCAGTTTTGTAAGAGGGCTGATTCTTACCCAGTAACTGCCAGATTTTCTCCTGGGCTTTGTGCTGCTCTTACAGAGCCATCATTGCTCTTCCTTCAAAATAATTACTTCTGATTCATACCGCAGGCTGTGAGAGAGGAACTGGCCTCTCATTTCCAGTGCGGTTGTACCGGGATATATTTGACTCATGGGTGTCAGATAATCTAGGTCAGCATCAGCTGCACATGCGAGCTCTTGGGTGGTTTTTCCAATTAAAACCATGCTACTAGCTCCCAGCATTTTTTCCTTCACAAATTGATAGCTGAAAAATGCACACAACTCCGGATGACAGAAGTTACTGAGGAATGAGGAATATTTGAAACATCATAAAAGGAAAAAAAAAAAAAAAAGAAGTGAAAGTTACATTTAAAGCTCTGCTTTCTGCTGTGGTTGATTCTTATTAATATAGTGACTCCCCAGATAAACTGCAAGGTGACTGACCTTGTCTTCTAAAGTATGGCCATCTGTGTGTGGCCCGTAGGATTGGACACCTCACATCCATATATAGCACTAATGGCACTATGTCACTATATATTTATTCACCCATATTATGAGGTATGCCTCTCACTTTAAATTTTAATTTACTCTCACCCTCATAAACCAGATGGTATCTTATTAGTAGTAGGAGTTGTGGGGTCACAGAATTTTTGGCAATAGAGGCATAGGCTGTGAGCCCAGCCTACTTTGGAGATCAAAGGAGGAACATAGTCTGAACATCTTCAGAGCCTGGTGAACAGACCTCCTTTTCTTTGCAAAAAAGAACCTCAAGTGAGGTCAGATTCACACTGCTGCAACTGACAGGTCCATTTGCATTACAGAACTAAAAGAAAGACAGCAAGGAAAAAGACGCAAGCTCAAAATGAAGAACTGGTCACGTCTTACACAACTGCTGGTAGCCCTTGCTTTGATTATAATACTGGGTTTACTCTCAGCTTTCTACAGAAAGTTTGATGCATACTACTGCATGGATTAGAGCTCTGTCACCTTTCTAAGGGAAGTGTGCCAAGGGAGTCCTATACATGCAGTTTCCCAAATACTGAGCTCTACATATAACATTGCAAAGTCAGGACTTTCAGTTGCTTGCATCCTACGTCAGAGGCTTAAAGAGGCATTGAAAAAGCTGAAATTGCCCCAGCAAGCCTTGTCTTGGGAAATCCTTCGCTAAAGGAGAATTTCCAAGGAGTACAGTGTTTCCACATCCAGATCCTCCCACCACTGCCACTGGTCCCATATTCAAGGTATGCCTGTGGTGGAGGGCAGTGAGCAACAGTGATGGGATAGCAAAGTGAGCAGTGCTGCATTAATCCTCCAGCTAGTACAGTCACAGAGAGTAACTGTACATTCATCTCATCCAACTTGGCCACCTAAATTTTACGCATACGGTCTAAATTAGTCATTCCCCCTCTGGTCTACAAGGCCCAGTTAATTCCATCCTAAGACAGACCTGTGAGGGTGCCTACCTCTCTCCACTGACTCCAGACAGAGTTTAAATGAGCATTGCTGAAGTTAGATGAGACAGACCCAACTCTTAAGGATCATGATTCACTGACATGATGCAGAGCAGCCCCTCAGAGATTTCAGGGAGAAGAGTTATTACAACCTGACACATGCGCATTTCTCACAGTTAACTCCTGATGCACTCGACTTAACTAGCGCTGTGATATTGGATGAATGTGACTCTGCTTATCCTACAACATCCAGCGTTTAGAGCGCCTGCCCTCTTGCCCACCAACAAAGACCGAGAGATTATACCCACACAACCTCAGTGATTTCACTTACTGAAGATACTATCCAGCCTCTGATGCTTAACCTCAAAGAAAGCATGATAAATAAAATCAGATAAACCCCATCTGTGATGAATTACAACTGCAACACTAACTGAAGCTCTGCTCAAACACCAGTCTTCTTGTCGTCACTGTAAGGTATTTAAAAACTTGACACAAAGGGTTACAAATGAAATCTCTGTAATGCTTTAAATCCTTTCATTCAGTCTCTAAAGCTCTGCAGCTTTTCCCATATATTCCATGAATAATATTTTAAAATATATTTTAGTGGCAGCACCTGATAAATCCTCCTAAAGGATCATTAATTAGTTACAAGATCAATTGCTCCATGCTTTTTTAATTTTATTAATGTAAAATTTATTAATTCACACAGTATTTTTTTCTCTTTTTTCCCCTTCTTGTTTTCTTCTTATTGCACCTTTTTTTCTGAGTCAAATTAACATGCAATTTTTGCTAAGGCAGTATGAAAAAATCAACGAACTTCCCTCCCTCCCTCCTTCCCTCTCTCCCTCCCTCCTTCCCTCCCTCCATGTCAGCCCCAATTCATTTTAATTTCTCTCATTGGGAAATGGAGGATGTTGCTGAGCAGTTTGGAATTGAGTCTTTGAGGGATTTTCAAGTAGCAAAAACATCTTTAGAACCAAAGCACCCTCCCATGGGCTTTAGAATTCAGGTGGGACATTCAACAAAATTCTACTTTTTTCTTTTTTTTTTTTTTTGCTACCTACATTTCAACCCATTCTTTTCTCTCCATGTTATCTGTGTCCTCTGAAAAATGTCAGCAGATCTCTGTATTACATTGTACATGGAAAGTCTGCAAGTTTTCCAAAACTACTGTAATTAAAGCACAGGAGAATTTAATTTGATCCCTACCAGAAACTACAATGATTTAGAGATCTTCTATTGTCTTACACTGCAAATCAGTAATAATTAGTGATCAGGTTTAGTTTTGCCTTCTGGTAGCTTTGAGTTCATAGATGAGATGAAGGTCTTGTGGACACTGGCTTTGTGATGGCAGCTTAGCCTACGTAAGTGGGCTGGTAAGTCAGACTCCCAGGACTCTCTCTAGCAGAGATATTTCTCAGGTTAGTTCCGTAGGTCTCTGAGAAGTATAGGACAGCATTTAGGCCACTAGATTTAAAGAAAAAAAAAAAAAAGAAAAATTCCAAAAAATGATACTTTATTTGAGGACCATCAGAACAGGATCCTAGAAAACTGATAGTCTTTTGGCTTAATAGTCCTACGGCATAATTCCTAGAGGGTGATTTACAACGGGACTGTAATAGGATGGATATCCCTCTTTATCACTGTCCACAAAGGTTCCCTTCCCATCCCCTAGTTACTTGTTCCCACCTCTACATCCCAGGGGAAAATCTTTGCCTGCAATGTTTCTGTGGCCCTTTTTGAGCCGAGGAAAGGGGAATTTTTGGTGAAGAGGCAGAAACGGATTATTTTTTAACTATTATTTTAATCTCTTACTGACTTGAGTATGTAGGACAATTGACAAGCCTAATTTTGACCTGTTGTCTTGGGTATATCCACCATTGCCCTCTGTTGCCCAGGACCAGGGCCCTGTGATGGACCCTTCCCAAGGACGACCAGCTCACCTTCTGCAAGGCACTTGGGTAGTGTAAGAACAACAGGCACCTCATTACAGCTTCCTGGCCTACCCTTGCCCTCAGGAAGGAGCCATGGATTTGCTGTAATACTAAATTAATTACAGCTGCCTCTCCAGAAGTCTGTATGTCCCATTTGGACAACTACTTCAAGGTCCGTATATTTATCTCTACGTCATCCAAAGTATGTGATCAACCTGGGTCCTCTAAGCAGGGTGGGAAAACAACCACATTTCTGCTTCCTGTCTTCTTGCTGACCTGGAGCGGAGCACTCTCGGGGAAAGCCAGAGAGGACAGAATGGAGAACAAAGAACTACACTACTAAAAAGTGTATTTTCCTGACCATGCTGACAACGACAGATATTGAGCTCAGGAAGCAGCAGCCAGATAAATGGTGGAAGCCTTGTTACCTGGGCCTGAAAATGAGATCACACACATGATTGTCACCGAGGACAGTAGTCAGGCTTTGAAGATGTGCAGAATATGGAAGACCAAGAGAGGAGCAGATGCTCTGTAGTAAGGATGATTTTCACGAACAGAGATCCAGCGGGGAACAAGCCAGAAAAACTTGACTTAGTGATTTTACAGTCTAGTGAGGCACTATTAGCATTCGTTTGGCAAATGAGGATTGATTTGCTTGTGCATGATAGATTACCAAACGCAGAGTTAAAAATTGGTGCTATGCCATGTAACTATTGCTCAAGTCCCTTTTTAAAAGTCACTTGGTACGTCATTTAAAATCAGTGTAAGTGGTCACTGGAAAACATTAGTTACACGGCTTCCATCGAAAATGAAAGTACCTGTTTATAGTTATGTATTCATGCAAACAGACAGTGTAGCATAAATAAATATCACCATTCTGTACTTAACATCACAAGGGAAGTGAAATAAGGCAAAACCCAATGCATAAAATCTTTATTGCATCTCAGGAGGAAGAGAACAGCAACTTTTTCATTGAATTGTCCATTGCTCTGTGCTGTCAACACTAGTCCTCCAATGCAGAACAGTCTTCCTAATTGTCCACAGGAGAGGAATATAGTGTTATAGAAAACATTTGGTAACTTGATGTAACCTGGTTTCTTCTGCATAGAAGTTTTAACTGTTTACTGATAGTTGTCATGCTGTTCTTGAAGTATCGTTTACTTCACATTTCTTATTAGGGAGGTTAAAATGAACCTCACTTTTTGTGCTTCAGTATGAAGTCTTTGGCCTCCTTGTCTGAGGAGTGAGTGTAGAAACTTCTGCCTTCCATCTCCTGCTCTTCCCAGTCCTCTTCCCACCCAGTCACTAGGAAATGATGCAAGAAGGGGACAAGGACCCAGCCTTCTCTTCAATCCATTCTGCTCTCATATGGGAGATGATTTGTTTCACTGCATGAGTATTGGGGCACAGCCTAAAGTCCACTGAAATAAACACTTTTCCTTCTGATCTAAACCCCAGTAGAAGAGCAGGTGCTGTCCCAAGCACAGAGGTTTCCATTAGGCGCAGCACAAAATCCAAGCAAGGAGGGAGGATGACCTTCTGTGGTCTCCTCCCTCTTGCACAACTCTGCATGATGGCTGGTGTAAAAAAGTTCTCAGAAAACCCTTAAAAACAGAGAGAGAGAGAGGACTGTACAAATATTGTCAGCTTTAAAACTGGTTTATGGACAGGAAACAGAAGGCGTTAGTAAGAGTGAAGAGTTCAATATAGGGCGAGGTAGCAAGTCTTGTGCTCAAAAAGCCAGTGTCCCATACATATGAATGGTTTCGTGGAGTGTGAGAGTTTTACTTCAAAACTGGGTTTACTGATAACATGGTAACTGAGGGTGGGAAGCAAGAGAAACAGAGGAACCAAGCCAGATGGACTGGGAGGGCAGAAAGGGAGCGGAGACACAGAGAGGGGGGATGAACCTCTCACTTGGTAAGTGGCAAAGGCATTTTAATGCAGTGAATAAAAGTGAAAACAAAATGTAGAAAATATTTTCCTTTGCTCTCCTCAAAAATGATGGGTCTGATTCTCAGCTTGTACAATGATCACAGCTCCAAAGTAAAGAATCAAGGGTTGAACAGATGTTGTTTAAATCAAATTAATTCTAGACAGTAAATTCAATTTCCACCAACTTTACAGAAAATACAAAGTGCTGAGCAAATGACATTCTGACTTGGATTTTTGTCCCCAATAGAAAGGAAGAAGCTTACCAGTCCTTACGGTCCTCTGAGATATCTCTTATTTATATAAAGTTCGTGAATGTAAGGTGTATTGAATCCAGCAATAAAGAGTGTTTCCAGAGTTAACAGGAAGAGTTTTGGAAATGTCATACCAGAATGTTATGGCTTTATTTAAATAAAAGCTGTTAAAATCATATTTGCAAATCTAATGTTTATATTTCATGATAAAGCAAAAACCGTAAAGAACACTGGCCCCTGCTGTAACAGTTAAAATCTGGAGGCATAATCATATAGTTGTTCGTCTAATAGGGCAGATTTTACATCCAGGATTAAAACATACTTTAAAAAAAAAAAGTGGGTTTGAATTATAAAAAATGTACAGTTTTAAATTGCCCTCTTACTACACAATTTTATTGCTTGGTAAAAGAAGTGAAACACCTCATACCTCACTGGAGGCTCTTTTATACAGTTCTCTTTTGGCTGATCAGCAGTGACGCATTAAAACACATTGAAAAATTACAATTAATTTCTGAAAACTGACTTTTTCTGTTTGTTTTAGGAGCACAAAGTTGACCTGAGGAGCTTGCAGCTTCTCTTGCCTCTGCAGTTTTGATGCTCTCAGTGCTTCAGGAAGTATCATCTTCCTGCTAGAGTAATGGAGATAAAACTATTTTGTGTTTAACATTCATTTTTACTCCTGAAACACAAGGTTCCCACTTCAAGCTTTCACATCACAGGGAGAAATAATCCTTTACATTTTTCTATCAATATTTCACCCTAGGCCCTAAATGAAAGAAAATGAAAATAAGCGTCTCCTTTCTCACTTGTCTGTTTGACATCTTTCATTTAGTCCTCTAAAAATCATTAAGAGGTGTGTGCTCGCGTGTATTGTGCATGGGCAAGTTGCTTCCAGATAGCTCGTAGTTTAGGTTTATCACCTTCCTTTATTTTCCCACAGTTGTAGTACCCCAATGTACTAAGGAAAAAGGTTTCCTGATGTCAGAAAAGAATTTTTTCATGTTTTTCTTGCCAGGGATACTTTCCTAGATGAGTTAATTTCCATGTAGAGAACCTTTTGAGTCATCTAAATCAGAGGAGATGAGCCTCTTCTTTGCAGAGGGCCAAGTAGACCTTTCACACACCTTTCACAGGCCACACATTAACACACAGATAAGTGTTATTTTATAATCTGGGAGAAAAAAAAAAAAAGCTTCAAGTCACATAAAATAAAGTCACAGGGTAATTCGGCCAATAGGTTCTCACATCTTCTGCACATGACCTCCCTTGCGTGATGGACTCCCATGTTTATACACCTCCTTCAAAAACAACTCCTGAATGCTTTATTAAGGGAAATAGCACATATACAGCATTCCAGCTCTGGAAAAATTCACAAGGAATGTCTCTGAAAGTATGTAAAAAGTGTAGCTCATCTCTGACTAGGTGCTCGTTTAGCGTAAAAAGATATCTGCTGAAGCAAGAGGATTACATGCATTTTCCTTTGCCAGCTTCTTCTCTGCCTTGATGCATTCACTAATGAGAGGCTGGACAGCAGCACCCATGGACTTCTGTTACTGGATGCCAGTTTTAACCTTGCACAAAGGTATATGTGTAAGCCATGTCAGCTGAAGGTGTGTGAAATTGCCCTGGAACTGGGCACTTCATGCCGGCAGTCTGCAGGTCTTCTAACAGACAGGATGAACAGGCAGTGCATCCCACTCTCCAGTCACGCTGGGCACCTGCTGCCTGTGCACACCACTAGCTGCTGAAGAACATCTTAGGTAAAATTTGTACTTGTATTTCAAAGGAAGCTCTGGAGGAATTACTCAAATCTACATCTTCTCCCCACCCACACTAGGAAGTTTGCAGGATTGGGTGCAGTTCCTCAAAGCTGTCCTCTGGACAGCCAACCCTTCCTCTCCCCCTACCCCACATCTCCTCTGTGAATTCATGGTCTTCTCACTAACACATCTGAAGTTTTCTTTATATCAGAGAAATTCTCCCATAACACATGAAATGCCTTTGTTCTCTCCGCAGTGTTTGTTGAGAAGGATGGATTGGATGCACAGAAAGATCATGGTAGGCATGTGAAAACATACCTAAAACTTAACTTGAGCCTACATTCATTTAGAGTAGAGCTCAAGGCTTTTCTATTGTGGCTTTTAGGACTTCATACTTGCTTGCATGCTGTCGGTTAATGAAACTATAGCATGAATTTGTGAAAGGCCACACGTAACAGGTTGTGTCACTAGCTAGGGGTACTAAATGTTTTGGGTTTCCCACAATATATCCTCTCTTTCTGCCTGGAAATGTTCTCTGGGTAGTAAAAGATAATTTTTCCCATTTGTCTGGGTAAGTTAGCCCAGAGAAAAGGTAGCTCTCTGGCTACCAGATGTACAGCAGCCCTAGGCAAGTGTACATGCATATCACCAGGTGGATGTATTGCTTCATGTAGTAAGTCAGATGGACTCCAAATGCATCGGTTCTGTTGTCTACAGTATCTGTGCCACCCCTCTGTTGGGAAATCTGGGACAGAAATATTGGAGCCCTATTAGATAAAAGTCCTTGGGTTTACCTTATACTGTAGTATAGAAGTGACATCCTATACTTTTTCTTCTTAAAATACTTGTGCCTGATTTTCTACATTGTCAGCATCTCCCTTCCACTTGAAACTCTCAGGCTCATTGCTCCCTGCTGCAACAAGCATTTGACGCAGGTCTGATGATAAGCATTAGATTTAAGAGATCTCTACAGCGGGAAAATCCCAGCCCATGTGTTGGGGAGTAAGGGGGTTCTGGTAGTGCGTTGCTCCTGGGATGGCTCCTACAGCATCACCTAATCAACTCCATCAATTTTTGGCCGTCTGAACAGCCTGCAGTTGCTGGGAACCAGGCCAGTGGCTGAACCACTGAAGGCTGAGGGGTGGATCAGCAACATGTGCTCCTGACCTCTCCGCTGAATGAAAAGCAGTTCGGATGTTGATCCATAGTCTGTGTATCTACGGAGATGGAGCTGGTTGGTGGAACTTGTGATTCTAGCTTTCTGTAAGAGTTGTCCTCTATGTTTTACATATCGCCATAAACCTATTTAACTTGTACTCCTAGTTTTGATCACAAACTCACCAGTAAGCAACTGGCTAAGCATATAGAAGCGGTGGCTCAGGGGGCACATAAAAGGAGAAAAATGCAAAACGGGCATTAGTGCTGCAGAAAAGGAGGTCCGAGATGTGATGTCAGAAGCAGTTTTTTGTGCTTTACTGTGACCATAATTTCACCCAGCAAGGTGAAGGTGAAGCCCGTTGTCACACTGTCCTGCAACTGCTGTAACACACTGGTGAAATCTCCTCGTCCTGCCCTACACAGTTCAGCTTTGTTCTCACTGCTCTGTGCTTTTTCCAGTGAAAAACAGTAAGTGCTTCTTTTCTTCAAAGCAATAGAGAGTCACAGAACCTACCCGGCTTTGTTATCAGATGATTTCCCTGAAGCTGTGGATCAGCCTCCCAAGTTTTCTGTGTGCACCAAGAGCTAAATGAGCTAACCTTCTGTCAAGCAGCGAATTCTGGGACATTTTTTCCACTTTTGCAAACATTAGCCTGTTTAAGTGAATCAAGTACTTAACATGGCATGATGAGGAGGAACCCTGGGGAAAAACTAGTGAGCTCATAGCCCAAAACTGATGCAGTCATAGTACTCAAAGAAAAAGAAAGAAAAAAGCACTCAAATTTTCCACTATGATAAAACCAGAAGCAAGCGCTAGAATAAGTAGGTTTTGACATCCATTGTTCAGTGTCACTAGAGTGTTATTTTTTCTATATAGCAGAACAGTGGTTAATTCATAGCTCCTGGGATTTTTTTTTCAAGCATAAATCACTATAGGGGTTTTTTCCCCCCCCTATATCAATCAGTGGTTTGTAAAAATCTGCAGGGAGAAATAAACCATACAAGCTGGCAAGTAGTTTTAGTGGCATTTAAAACAACTGTGGTAGTTATAAACAGTAAACAAAACATAGTAACCAATTTAAACACTAGAGATTGTTGTATCATAGGAGCATAAATCATTAACTTAATAATTTCAGCAGCAGTGACTCAAATACAAAATTAAGCCAACAGTACCCCCTGTGGCAATAATGAAGTACTGTATTTCTTACAGAAAACAACTGACACAATTTGTGGTTGCAGCTTGGAAATCCTCTGAAGTTGATCCTTGGAAGAGAGATCTCCAAGCAGCTTTAGCATGAAGCACTTTTATAAGGAATTATATTCCAGACATATTTTCAGAAACACCGTCCAGAGCCTATGAACAACAGAGATGAGGTTAGAGATATTTAGAGAAGAGATGCACACATATAAATGTGATGGCAGACCACTGCTGGGATTCAGAGAGTTCTCTGGTTTTAGACAACATTATTGGCTATTTTTCTGAAGAACCTAGTGACACACCAGTGTTATGAAGTAGGAGATTAAAACATAGAAGGGTCTGAAGATCCAGTTTTCACTCTGGCTAAGCTCCTATTACAGTAGGCCTGAAGGGTTCAGTTCCAAATATCCCAGCTGGCCATTTGCGAAACACTGAAGCATATATGAAATGAAAGTACACTCTCCTCCCCTCAGCCAAATCCATCCTACGTCTCTTCCTACTGCCTGGAATGAAGCTTAGAGTGACTAGGCTTCTCTCTAGGCATTAGTCAGGGGTCAAAAGTTAGGTGGCTGAATCTTAGCTTTAAGTCTCCTTAATTTTCCAAGAAAATTGCAGAACTTCTAGGATACATGAATGCTGCTCAGCCAAAATTTCTTTTCATTATCATATTCAGATTTTTATACCTCTTCAAAGAGACGAGAAAATCCAAAAATTGCTTTTGGAGTTGGTAGGGAATGCATTTCACTTTTACCTTTCTTGTTTTTATTTCTCTGCTATTAATCCTTCCAGTACAGCATTTGGCAATGGGAACAAATCATATATTTCTGATGTTAGATGATATTACAGGAGGAAAAAAAATCATGTGATAATACCTCAGTTCAGGAGTGCCTTGTAATTAAGGATCTCAGAATTCTTGTTCCAGACCTCCACATATGGATTTCTACATATGAAAATATGTAGAAATTTAGTCTTGGCTTTGGTCAAAGCTCAGGTAGAAAAAAGTAGGAAATATCACTGTTGAAGCACAGGAAATTTTCAGATGGAAGAAACAGAGACAATATTGGTCCCTGTTCACCTTTCAAATATCTGATGCAGTGCTATAATCTTTTTGGCTATTTTTAGCTCAAAAAGAAAGCACATATAAGAATAGGGCTTATTTTTGATATATTTAAAATGTTTTTAAAAAAAAACAAGAAAAAGAGAAAAATGTAAACGTTCAAACAGGAAAAGACAAGACAATCAAATGCTATTACAACAGGAATCAGACAGAAGCTCTGATCTCCTTTTCTACACTATTAACACATGTCCCAGTGTAGGTGTTGTCATCTCCCCTTCGCTTCAGTGCCTAAGAATCCTATTTACATGGCAGGAGCCTTGTACAGGATGAAATAAGGTAACAACCAGTGTCCCAGTGAAGTTATAATCTAACTATAAGACAAGAAATTAAAAATTGAATCAGTGGTGCAGGGACACCTTTCACTTACATATGTATAAAAATTCTTCAGTAAATACTTGAGTATACTGGTTTTCCTCATAGAAATCACTCGAGTCAAACCTATCTTCCTCAGCTGTCCTTTGTGATTTTCTGGGGTGGTGATCTGTAATTTCAGCCTAGTCCCTTTTCTAACACAACTAGATTTTTGTTCTGTAAGTATGTGTCATGACATACATTAATGCTCACAAGAAATATGAGGTCCTTCCCTATACCCTAGGGAAGACACAGACTGAAAAGTAATGGACCGATAGCAAACATTCCTGAATGTGAATCCAGACTATTGACTCAGGCCTACATATCACATGTAATGTATACATTAGCAAATAAAGGTGATGAAAGGAATTTGCAGAAACAACAGGCTACAGTGCTGTGTACTCCAGGAATTCCCTCCAATTTCTAAGATTTAATCTTAAAAAAATCCTTTAAGAAAGAATCATTATCTGCAATAGTTTTAACAGTATTACCTTATCCTCTTGTCTGAAAGCCCTGGAACAATATGAGGTCTTTTTTTTCTCAGTGTATCAGAGAACAGAAGATGCAGCGAAGTGCTGCTACTGCTGGTAAGTAATCTGGATAATTTATGTGAGTAACCAGTGGGGATTGAGTCAAGCCTCAGCTATCTGAAAGCCTGCCTCTCGGGACAGCCTTCTGAGAATTAAAGTACAGAACAAGGAAAAGAGAAGAGATTCAGGATGGACACCATGAAGCTTGAAAAAGACATTTCTGTCAGGATAGCAGGCAATGGAAAAGCTGAATCCCTAAGCCTGTGGCAAAGCCGTCCCATATGCAGGTGGTACAACTGCACTGAGCCCACACACCAGAGGAGCCCAGGGGTTAACTGCGATGGGCAAGTGCCGATGGCAAACGGGACCCAGGACTCATGCCAACAAGCCCAGATGATTGTTAAGGGCTGAGGAGTCATGATGTCTCCTGTTAAAACGTAGCAGGCAATAGTCTCTGTGTATTTACAGGTAACTCCAGGTAAATGGGAAAGGGATACTTTGGCATTTTGGGTAGCTTTAAGACGGTGTCATTTACATACTAACAGGTAACAGATCAGAATCCTTCATCCTCAATGCTCCAGAGTCTCAGATCACCTTCCAGGGTGATCATTCAGATTTATATCCATTTGATACTACTTACAGAGTAACCAGTTGCTGTGCACATTATGAGTTGTCTCTAAATCTAAACTGTATGTGAACTACGGGAGCGAGATGTGCCAGACGCTGAAAGGGATGAATCCAGTTCATACGCATACAACTATCCATCACATCTACCAATAACATGTACAAAAAATATCAAGTACCTTGCTTGGGCTGAGATTTTTTCCTTTCAGATGTGCCCTAGTGTTTGCTTTATTTCTGAAGCAGCATTAGCCAAGAAAATCCTGACAATGGCCAACTATCATTGCTGTGTAGCCAAACTGAGGATTAATAACACATTTAGCCAAAAGCAGAAGGTTTAAGGATATTTCCCAGCTGAAATATTTTTCAGGTATAAAACACTGCTATAGATCTTTGCACACGGAAGGATTCTGCATCACTCACTAGGAAAAATCCCATCACCAAGAAGATTCCTTGGAGAAGACTGAAAACTAAATAGATAGCCTGGCCAATTACTCAGCTCTAGCTACCAGTAAAAAGCTGCTTAAGAGGAAGAGGTGGTTTGTGGAGCTTTGCACTGGACAATACATCCTGGGTTTGAGTTTTTGAGCTCGAGACTATTGGAATCACTGGTTATCTGAAAAATCAGATACTGACCAAGACTCCAGCTGTGACCCCTTTGGGAGACTGTGGGAGAAATGAACGCTCCACAAGTAAGTGCTCCACCACAGGGTACACCCTGGCCTCCTGGAATAAGTGGGATTTTTTCACCAGTGAAGGCTATCCATTTTTCACAACAGAAGCCAGCTCAGGCCCCAAAGCCATTGCTAGCTAGCACTGAGGTAGCCCACTATTTACTTACAGGCATGCATTAAAAAAAAAATGCTAAGGACTTTCTTGAGTTCACAGGTTTGTAAAATAATTGTAAAATAAAGACTTCCCTTCAAAATGTAGGATAATGTTGACCATAGAAAACTAAGGAGACCTTGTTTTGCTGTACGTAGGCAGCAAACATCTTCCGACTCTGGGTCTAGTTTAATACACATCCTTGAAAGAAAATAATTAGGTTGTTAAGTGTGAGTCAAATGTCACTTACGTTATGAATAATGCATGTCTGTGTGATGAAGAAATGCTGACTACATATGAGTTCAGCCTCTCAACTAAATTTTCAGCCAAAACTGCTAGAAGTTACTTAATATGTGTGAACAACATAAACTGTAAACAAAACTAAAGAGGGAAATTATGTCCCTGAAATACACCCTTTTAGGTCCCAGAGATTATTAAATCAGCAAGTTAGCTCTATCATTAATCTCTCTTTAACAAAAGAGGTCTATTCGTGTCCAAGTACATGTGACAAATAATGTGGAAAAATGTTGTAATAAACAAAGTTGCAGGGTTCCAGGCAACACCATAAAGGTATGGTAGAGGGCACATTGCTGTTCTTCAGCTCCTATCAAGAAACATCAAACATCTTTAAAAAAGATTTATTTTGGAAACATTGTATGAGATATTTACCAAAATGGAAAGCTAAATGAGGTAAAATCACAAAGTTGGTATGAGTAAAGATGAAACATATCTCCATTTATAAATTCCCACAAATCATGTTAATTTACCTTTAGAAATTCACAAATGCCCTCGATATGCCACAGTACTTAGTCACTATGACAGTATACAGACTGGGAAACAAGTCACTGTTCCGTAAGCACCCTTCTGAAAGCACACCCATACCTCTCTTCCAAATTCTCATCCAGGATGACATCTCACGGCAAAGTAGTTGTCACAATCTTCCTGCTCCCATTCATTTTTCAAAAGAGAATGTAAAGAAAATTTCACCTAAGCTGACAAGTCTACTTTATGATAACTCTGCCGGCAAACTACTAGTAAGGACTTTTGCAAGCACTTAATCTTGGTTGCCAAAAGCATTATTGTGATCATCTGGAAACATGGCTCACCATCAGAAAGGGTGAAAACAAACCTGATTGCAATTAAAATGCTGTCATTATTTTGGTCACATGAACATTCTGTTGCAATGTGGCCCTCTTTTACGCACATCAACCCATCAACTTGATTGGGTTGCTTCTAGTGTAACTCCAAGCATCTGATAAAGGAAAATGTGACTATTGATGCCTCCAGGATAACTAGAAGTGAAAGAACTTTAGCTTGCCAAAATCACCTTATCAGGAGCCTTATACTTCCTTATACTTTTAAAAATATGAGCTTGCTGTCTTTCCTTCCTATTCTTACAGCTTATAGCCAAAATTGTGGGATGGCAGCATCATGGGTTGTTCTGTAAAGCACATTCAAGGACAGAAATCCAGTATATATAATGTGTTTGAATTCTGTGAGTAACCAATAATGTAAAACATAGAACCCTTTCAGGCAAAGAAAAGGTATTTGTGATCCCTATTTACCACTCCAAAATAAAGTGAAAAAATAACATATTCTCCATACAAAAATGCAGTGACAAGCCCTATGTACAGAGATCACTTCAGCATAATCTTTGAAGATCCTGCATGAGACAAGGAATAGCTATAAATAAGCATGTATTCAATACTTAGTGTTACCTTTCGATGCTGCTTTGAAATGTCAGATATGCCCAATACAAACAGAATGGAAAAACAAAATTGCATCTAGTGGTGTTAGAGGCAATTATTTTCTTGAGCATCACAATCCACTTGGTTAAACACTCAGCATTTCTAACTTGCCTTCTCCATTGCAACACTGAAATACTTCACAAATATATGACGTAATCATGTATTAGCAACACCCAGGTATGTTCACGATAGCATTTGCATTGACGTGGTATCTGGAAGTGCCCATCAAAGTCAGACCCCATACAAGGCACTATTCAAAGAAGAGAGAAAAAAATGTTATCAAACTAAGACAAGATGCCATAAGAGCATGAAGAGAATGGTGTAGGCAAGATGAGAGAAGCAGTATGAGAATCTGCTTTTATGGAATCACTGAATGCCTACAGGTAAAGAGGGGCAATCTATACCATCCCCTGCTGCTACATCTTTGTACTGGAGCCTGATGTCTAGAAAAGGGGATAGACAGCGGTTTTTTTAAAGGAAGTGACTTTTTTTAGGGGAAAAGCAGTGACTTTTGTATTCCATTAAATTAATTTTTTGTCTCTGACAAAATAAGATATATTGATGATGCAAAAATTATGTGGTTGTTTATATTGTGCATCAGAATGGTAGACTACACTTTGAGACAGTTTAAGGAACAGAAGATTGCCCTACAGCCCTTTAAGAAACTAATCTTGAGCTTAAATCACTGATTATCTCTTACATAACTTATCTAGTCCATAGAATTGGAATTAATCCATAGAATTATGCCCTGCAATTGCAATGAGAAGCCATATGCAAACTTTATCCAAACATTTACAAAGGGCCCATTTGTTCTTTAGTTTCTGTTGTACTCCCCAGCCTCCTTTAATGTGACAGTATCGTGATCCATTATGTTACTAAGACAAGGCAACCATCTTTGCGCTATCTTAATATGACTAATGGCTACTCCATCCCTGAAATGGTTATTTTATGTAATTAAGAAGAACTGACCGGGACAGTATTGTTCAGAGCTCATGGGATCTTCCTCCTTGAGGTCACTCCCCGGTTCATATCTAGTCCAGGCAGATCCTGACTGATATTTGAAAGCAGAATGCCAACAGAGGGTCTGACATATGATCTTCAAAGAACTGATAATGGCAATACTGATCACCAATGTAACGTTGGCTACAAGGTAGTTCTGTTCCTTCAGGAGATCTGTTGCCATGTATCAGATTCAACTTGCTCAAACACAGGACACAGAGTTTATTAGCAATGCTAAAATTTGCATTTCTGCTATGTTGCCTTGCATCGAGCAGGGATGTCTAGAGTTGTTTGAGAACATCCGCCAAATATCCCATGCCAGGAAACATGGAATAATTTTGCAAGTATCGTAACGCAAAGTGAATATAGTTTTGCTAATCACTCCCCTCTACTTGGCTTTTTTGAGGGTCCATTTGGAATACTATGTCTGATTTTGTCTCTTCCTCCGTTCAGGAAAGACATTGACAAACTGGAGTGAGTGCAATGGAGAGCCACCAAGATGGTTAGACTGGAGCACATGACGTAAAAGGAGAAACCGAGGAGGTCAGGTTTGTTTGGCCTGGAGAAAAAGAGGCTAAGGGTGGGATTTAACTCTTGCCTGCCACTCCCTTATGAAAGGGTGATCATACACATCACATACATACACATACAGAGACAGAGCCAGACTCTTCTCAACGCGCACAGCAAAAGGAAAAGAGGCAACAGTCACACATCATAGGAAACAAAATTCCGTCTGGACATTAGAAAAAAAAAATCACAGTGAAGGTAGTGTAGCACTGGAGGAGTCCACAGGTGTAAAATTAGACACCTTCACTGTCATGAGAGGAGCCCAGTCACGGTTCACCAGCAGAGATTAAGGTCTGCAGGGTCTGCTTTTCTCAGATGAAGTAAATATCAGCTGTTTCCACTGAAGTCTGTAATATATGTCAGCCTTTATTACTTTGAGGAAATTAAAGGTAGGTCACTGAAGATTCAAGGACCAGATTTTTAAAACTCCTTTATGGAAGGTACTAAACATTGAGGGCAATTGCAGACACATCTATCTGTTTAGGTACCCTAAAACTGTTGCTAAAACACCACGGAAAATTAGGCCCTCATTGTTTTACGTGTCTCTGTTGTTAGTTACACAGGTCAGATTTCTTTTGCTATCCCACAGTGCTATATGCGGTGCTGTGTTTATTTTCCAGGTCAAGTAGTTTCATGCACTGGAAATCTAACTTTGAAGAAACAATATGAGAAAAAAAAAGATAATCTTAAATCTACCGAGTTTAAAGGGAAGAGAAAAAAAGTTCAGTTCACATGATTAACTGTCATAAGCACAGTACATACCATCAGAGGTGCCAAAGCCCGACTTGAAAGGTTTTAAATGTTTCAAGCTGTGCAAGCATGCGTTTCTTCAAACAGGCAGAACTGATTATGATGATCACAGGCAAAACCTTAGTTAAACAGAGGATGTGCAATTTTTGTAAATCGTTATACAGCGATTACTACACTATTGAAATAAATGGCTTGCATGTTTATTAGCATTAGAGTCTTTTTTCTCCTCTCTGTATCCCTGGGAAGAATAAGGAATGTTGCAGGTGATGAAGACAATTTTCATCATCAACACAGGACAAGCAACGAGTCTGGAGAAAATCAAATTTGATCAAGTGTTCTTTAGATTTCAAAAAGTTTGGTAAACTTTGGGATAGCTTTCATTTCTGAATAACTCTTTTCTAAAAGCTAAGGTCAAAATGCCACAAAAATGTAATTTTTGGGTTTTTTTTTTTTCACCCCTTTATTACCTACAATATATACATTCTGGTCATACCAAGACACTGAATGAACATCTGTTCCTCACTGTGTCAGGAGCTGTACACACTCCTGTACACTCAACATTATAGAAAAATGAATGGAAAGAAGCACAGGAAATGTTGAAAGTAGGGATAAGGTCATGAAATCCATATTATATTTTACTGTTCATGTTCCTAACTCTAAACAAAACCTTACTCAGCTGAACCATATATATTTTTAAAAAACAATGTATTTAAACTGGCACAGATCATTGTTTGGACACTCCTAAATCTTGTTTAACTTGCACAAGAGACTGAATTGACAAAAAGGTATGAAGCAAGCTAAGAGTTTAAACAGAACTTCGTAAGAGGTCAATTTTGTCAATTCGAAACTTAAGTTAAACTGGCATCGCTTTAAGACTGTAAAGGTGCATATTATTCTAGCCATGTTGTACTTCCAAAACAGTTAAATGCTCACAGCCCACCTCCAAAACACCACCTTCACCATTCACCAGCAGATCAGAGAGATGAAAATATCTGGAGGCGGACAAGGAAAACATCTGAAGATGGAAAACCTCTTTACCTAGAAGACAATGGGAGTTTACATCTTCAGTTTAGGTGAAGGCTAGTTCTCCTCCTTGCTGACAGCCTCCTCCCATCATACGGCCAAATGAATCGGTAGTTCCCAGGAACAGAAAGGTCTGCCTGGGCAGATCAGGTTGTAAACTGAGGCTTAAACATGCGCTTGCTGTGCTGTGTACGTCAGAGCCAGAAAATTTAGGAACAACATTGTGAACTTCAACCTATCAAAACAACAAATGATCAATGTAACTTGCTTTCCACAGAAAGATGAGATTTTTTTTCCCAAGGGGTCTTGTTTTATTGTCTTACCATTTGTTCTCCCAGCTGGAGACACCTGAAAGAGGTCTAATTTTCAATAAATGGTGAGTACCTGCCCTTCTTTTTAAAATGCTGCAGCCGTCACCCTTCCAGATTACAACACAGCACTCAGGTTGTGATTCACAGAACTGTCCCTTGTTAGGCTGGACCATGCTTAAGTCCACTGAAATAAGGAGGTGTTCAAACATTATCCTCATTAAGATAAGTTTAACATCTTCCTGGTGGGGATTCCTCGCCAGTTAGATTCAGAGCACCTTGAATAAGCTGGAATTACTTGCTCCTTTTTTTTTGGAATATGAGCAAATTTGATCTGTTCAGGGTGACAAAACATCCTGACTCCTATGTCTGGCTCTTCGTCATAGTTTCCCCTTTCCTCCATTTCATGATCTATTATGTGAAATAGGATCTGTAACCAGCAATAAAAGATTGGGTTTGGTTTTTTCTGTAGACTGAGCATCTCATAATGAATTGATGCACCAGTTTGCCAGCATCTCACCTCCTCTCTAAATAGAGACATACACTTCCATCTATCTACACTTAGCTTTTTCTCATACGTGTCCTCTTTACAAATACTTATCAATTTCTGCATGCATTACTCAGAAGAAGAATAATATACAACCCAAGGTATATTGAAGTTGTCATTCTGCAGTATCCTTAAATTTGTAATGGAAAAAGCCAGGTCCAAAGGGAAATCTAAGAGGTTGATTAATACCAGAAAAGGAATAAATAAGATTGGAAACAGAGTGGATGCCCGAAAATCTTACATGTTTCTACCTAGGGTCACTAATTTAATTTTCTCCTACCGTCCATGTGGTTTTTGTTTTTTCATTTCCAGGAATTCCTGACTGTTTATTCTATAGCAAACCAATGGGATTTTGAGGCCATGGTATGTTGTGGGAAATCTCTCAGTAGTATGTGTTCTTTGTTAAAAGTTGCTGAGGAACTGCGTTGGTGTAATTGAATAAACACTAACTATCCCACTTTTAAAAGGGAGCGTAATCTGCACATGAATTAAAGCCAAATGTCTGCTTAATGGTTAAGACATTGCTATGTGTCATCCTCCCAATATTCAGCAAAGAAGTGTTCCATAAGTGCCTTGAAATCAAATTGCCAGTGTCAAAAAAAATCTTCAAATAGATGTGTGAAGGCAGATGGCTTGTTTATATACAATTTTAATAAGATCAGTGTTTTAATAATAAAATCTTGTGTGATTCATCCAACATGTAAAGCACAACAAAGGAAAACAAGGAGCGGGCTATACGCACACACATACCAGGTTCTGATTATGCAAAGCGCTCCAGTGCCTGCCCCAAGCCTGGCCAGCGATGCGCTCCCTCCCTCCCACCCCAATGCCGGGGCTGCCTGGATGAGGGTGGGGAGCTGGGGCTTCGGCCTCGCACCTGGCCACCGACCACAGACGATGGCCACCCTACTCAGTTTCCCCCTTGCCACATCGCTCCCTGCTTCTAACAAAAGCTTAACGTTAAATATAGATTTAATCATGAAATAAATAACAGAGGTGCTGCCACTGGCAGTTGGTAGATGTCTGTCCCTGATCTAGGTCCAATTTCAGTTGTCCTTCCTTGCCTCCTCCCATTGCTAATATTCTTTCCAGTGCTTCACAGATGTTCTCTTATCATGCTACTGAGTGGTTATTTTTCAAGTGGCTTCTCAGAGCAGATGTTCTACAGGCACGTGCTCTTTAGCCTTCTGTTGACATTATTTCTCTTATAAAAGAAGCATTACTGCCATGCTACTTTAAAAAAAAAAAACGAAAAATAACCCTAGAACTTCAAATAAACAAAAAATCATTGGGGTTTTTAAATACCTGCTGATAATATTATAAGACAACCCTGATCAGCCTGGGATGCTGCAGTTATTATTGTACATTTCACAAAGTAGCTCTTTCAAAATGTCTCTTGCTCAGAAAGTTCTAGTCCCTATCTAGTTGCAGGACAACTCGTTTAAGACTTAGCAGTAAAGGCTACATGAGAAATAAAAAGCGGCACACATACGTTTACTCTTTAGACATACACTATTTCACCACCATATTTTGATTATTTGCTTTAACAGAAAAGTCCCAAGATAAAATATGCATCATTTAGTTTTATGCCAGCAGGTGAATTAATTCACACTCAGTGAATCCTGCCTCTGTTCCCTCCACCGAGTTCATACTCTGGGGCATGTTCTTTTATTTACTTGGTCCTAGCACCTTTCTATTCCACTTTTAATATAGTGTTTCATTCCAGTTACTAACACAGATATATTCACTTGCTGCAGTTGTGCTCAGATTTTCACAGGGTGTTTGCAGGTGCTGCACTTACACCCAGCTAGTTCTCAAGTCAACACTTCAAAATTAGCAAGGAAGAACTCATAGCAGAGAAGTATTGCTGGAGGCTGGATTTCAAAGAGAGATGTGCAGCGAAGTGGTCATGTGGAAATAAGACTGGGTTGAAGGCCCTACCTGGGTGGAGAAAATAAACAAATATTATATGAATTTGGGAGCTACAACCAGTGCCCAGGTTTTCCCCAGCAAGTATAAAACTGGAATTGCTCTGTGAGTTAAAACTTGGTTTCATGGGAGCTGTGCCAGTTAAAATCAGCTGAAGAGCTAGCCCACAGCCCACAGATTTCGGCTCTGACCAAACTGCACATCCCACTACAAGCCCTTGATGTGGAAGCATGGCCTTGAAGAATGAGCACAAGAGCAGAAAATCTTGACTCGAGCCACCTCATGCCTCTGCTCCAGTTGGCCTTTCTATACAACCAGTTCATTAAACAATACTTCAAGTGCCTGATTCATCCTCTTTTATGCCAGTGAAATTGTTGGATCCGAACCAGCATAAAAGTGGAGCCACACAGGGCTCCATTAAGCCCAAGGATTTTGAAAGGGTTGATTAGCTAATGCTTTTTCAGTTCTTGTTAGTATAAAGCACCAAATGTGTTCCTCTTGCAGAGACTTTTTTGACTTTCAGAAACTTAGGACATGGGGCTGGGGGAGAGCAGCAGTGTGACAGTGACAGGTAATCAGGGAATGGGTTTTGAGATAGTCTATCCACCAGGTAGCCTTCTGTAACTCTCTGAAACTTCTGCTCTGAAAGGCAGCTTCAGTCCTGCACTCACCAGTTTAGGAAAAATGAATACAACTTTTTCTGTTTACAGACTCTCCCTCCTTAGCCTAACATCACTCCTTTCTCACTGTCCTACATACCACCAAAACATCTGGGCTGGTGGCCCGTGCCAGAACTCACACCAAGTTGTCCAATTGGTCAGATGTCCCCAAAGATAGGACAAATGCCTTGTAGCAGATGTCTCTCCATCCCACTAATAGTTTTGCTACACTAAGAAAATAGTGCAATGGTTTAAAAAAAAAACAAAACAAAACAAAACAAAAAAAACCCAAAACACAGCAGTGGGATATAAGCAGTGTGGAAGCCAAGGTGAGGAGAGAAAAAAAAAAAAAGGCTAAATATAGTTGTGTGTGTGCCTGCATGCGTGTATTTACTCACACACACACATACACACACACTATATATAACATTCTCTCAAAATATATGATGGCCGAGAAATTTCAAGGGTGAGCACAGACTATTACCAGAAAGCATAAGAGAAATAAAGTAGCTGACTTTGAAAAGAGTGGAAAGTACTTTTGATTGGATTTCTACTAACTGTGGGAAAGCTGCTAGGGGAAAAGTGGGAAATGTTTAAGCAACTGTTGGAAAGAGTGCAGCTGAAATTCTTCCCACTTCAATCTAAACAGGGAAAAGTGCAACATCGGCCATTGTGGTTAGGTAAGGAATGAAATGCAAAGAGTTTTACAAGCAGAGAGCTGAAAGCTTTTAAAAAAGATAAACAAATCTGGTGCAGAGGATTTGAAGGCACTGTATGCAAAAATAAGCAGAAGTAAGTTAAAGGATCAAATTAAAGGAGCAAATGGAATTACTGAATGCTAAACTACATAAATATTTCAGCTGACAATGGGCTCTTTAGACATATTCACATTAAAGAAAAAGGAAAATATAATAGTGGTCTCCTAAAAACGCACAAAAAATGAGAAACAGGGACAAAGGAAATGGTCTAATAATAGTATAGAGAAGGAAGGGAAAAAACAAGGATTATGTTACTGTTCCTGATTTAGAGCCTGGTCCTACAGGAATTGAAATGCATTTCTTGACTCTTTTAAGGGCAGATCTTCATCTGCACCAGGTGGAGGCCAAGACAGAAAAGGCAGGACAAAGCGTGCCACTTTGTCCACCTTCTCTCCCAATTGTGACTATGGGGCTGGTTCAGGCTGCTGTGCTTGTAAGAGGAGGCACGGAACTCCTGCAAATTTCACCTGGCTGCAGTGATCCTAAAGGCACCTTTCTGGTATTTGTGAATCACTGGGAGTCAGCTGTTTTCTGATCACTTACTAAATTCAGCCCAACTTGACGCCAGATAGCAGGGCACTATAAAGCCATTATAACAATGCTTTAACGTCCTTTACTCCAGAGAAATCCCAAGGCAGCTCAGCAACTCTTAGGTGACTCCTTACCTGTTTTGTTTACACCTTGTGTCCATGAAAGGGAAAATGGATGCTAAGCATTAAGACAATATTAAATCTCAGTATAACACAATAGGCTGTGAAGAGCTATGAGTGACAGTCAGATAGTCAGCGACTTAGAATTTTGGGACCTGGAAGACTTACTTGCTTTACGTGGCTCTGTTCTGTCATATGGACTTTCAAAGCAAGGTACTTGTGCAGAGGAGGATTTACCGAGGGAGTGGGCTAGAAAGGCTATACCCCCCTTTGCATCAATATATGCTCATGCTGTTTGATGGAGAGAGGCACTGCACCGCAGTGGATAAACTAGTATTTTTCTTTTAAGCTCTCTCTCCCCATCTGGCTCCACACCTGTTATGTGTTAAGCTTATTTTCAGTGACGATGAAAAACATTTAGGATGACCTAAAAAATGTGTACAAAATAACGAAGGAAGCGATAATGATGCACATGGTAAAACATCTTCCCATCCAAGAGGCCCAACAGCCATGAAATGTGACAGAAGCATTCTAAACATAAACATGAATAAAATCCAGTAAGAACCTTTTTCACGAAGATAAATAAACACCTGGAATAAGTGGTCACACTGGGCAATAAAAACAAATTGCAACAGTGATTTAAGTATTTTCATACTGCAAAGAGAAACATAAAACACTGGAAAGTGGGAATTAGATAAATGTAACACGAAAATAAAAAGAAGACACTTGGACATGCCCTTGTGCAGGTTACATATGGAATAAAAGCAACTGTAAAAGTGCAACTGTTTATTATTATTATTGTTATCATTACTTTATTCATTCTTCTGACACCAAATCTATATGAAGCCAAAGCCAGATACTTACAGTGGAATTATAAGTACATACATGCTTATGAGGTTTCCAAGAACAAATCCTGATTTCCTATTTTTGAGCTATCACTGTTGAAGACATTGGCACTGACATATTATGCCTGACCACTCATGAAGGATGTTAACCTTTCGGAAGTCAGACCACTGTTACCAAGAATATTTCCTGCTTTGAAAAACCCGCCTGACCTCTCAAACTGATTTCCTCTATTTAAAGTTAGCCCTGAACCTGAACTCCAAATCCAAAACCTTAAAGGTATGGTTCTGTCCCTAAATTTGAAACTTAGACCCTTCTACTGGCCTGCTTGTCAATTGCTTTATTGGTGCCACACTGATTTACACTTGCTGAGCGTGTGGTTCTCTATGTTTATTCCCTAAAGACGAGCTGAAAAAGTACATATACCCTGTGCCCAAAATATATATGTTTTGACACAGCCTTTGAAAGTAGTGTTAAATCTTCAATATCGTTAAAAATATGGAAATACATTCCATTTCTTCTTCAATGGCTCTACTCTCCCTCAGTTCTGCTAATTCTTGCCCTGAGGCACAATGCTCTCATGTTCAGATACTGCCCAAACACGCTGGACAACAACCCTCCGTTTACACACAGGACAACTCTCAGTCCAAGCTTCTCAGTCTTCAGATGATGTTTTCATGTTGTTCTCAACAGACTGTGTCTCGGGGCAAGAAGCAACATGGTTTTGTTATTGCTTTGCTTGGATGATTGCTGATTACCGCCCACTATGGATATGGGGGTTTGTGCCATGTTTTGGCCCAAGCGTGCTGCAGCTCTCGCCCCGTGTCCCACAGCCAAACCAGCAGAAGATGGTGATGGCTGTCACTCCCCATTGCCCTCTGCCAGCTTGGAAACCAGCCACTGAGAAGCTGCATCTCATTACTGCCGCTGGACAGTGCTGAGCACGTTTGCGTACAGTGATTAATTCAATGAATTTGGCCTGCAGAAAAGAAATGTCTCGAAATTGCATTATTCCAGTGAAAACACCTGGATACCCTTAGGAAACAAATATAACAACACTAGTACTGAGAAAAAAGAATCACTAGGAATTTTAAAAGGGGGAAATAATTTGAAGTCACAGCTTTTATGTATCAGAACCAGTAAAAAACAGCTTGGTAAAACAGATCCTTTTGTAGTGTTATCAAATGCTCTGGCACACGGATGACATGCAAACTGCAGGTTTCCTGTTCTGCTAAAGTATTAGGGCAGGACTTCATTCACTGAAGGTTTTGCTTTAATATTAAAAACTGTGACAGGTGTTTTCTATGCCACTATGAAACAAAACCATATCAAAAGGACTTATACTTGTATGCCACATAAATTAGATCAAAATCTACAATTTTGATTCACAGTCAGTAATGTCTCTCTCCTCCTTCCTCCCCCAGCTTTTTGACAAGAGAAGGCACTGGAGAATGTGAGCATCACTCAGTTTTCTTACTTCTCCCTTAATAAAATACAGTAAAATCGAAAGCTTTAGTAAATCCACACACCCCATCCTCCTGTATCAAAAGGCTGAAAGGTACTGGTAAAACTCAGAAGTCAGGGTGTCTAAATCAGTAACTCTTCTGCATCATTATCACAAAGGCTCTAATATTAAACCACTTCAGCTAATTCAAAAGTGTCATAGTGGCCCGGATTTTTGGAGCCTTTCTAAAACTGAAGTTCAGAATTACAAATGGTCATACAATGCAAGAATCAGCAAAAAAGCTTTGCCTAACAGTCCCATTTATATTTCAAATAGCTACCATACAGAATGGCAGTGACCAGGACAGAGAGGAGTAGAAGAGAATTTCACTCCAAAATCTACTCAACAGGATTTTACTTGTTGTTTTAATTAAAAAGAATAAAACTCTGCATTCCTAAGCATTGGCACCAGATACATAACAATTGCATGTACTCTGAGACTCCTACTATGTACCTCTCAGTTACCCATTGGAGGACAATACAATCTAATTTCAGTACTCTGAGCTAATCAAACCGGGGTGAGAGGGGTGAGAGTTTCCAGTACTTTTCTGTGGAAATCTCTCGTGGCCCGTTCTATTAAAAAAAAAGTGAGATTCCATTTAAATCTATAATTTCTGTATTCAGTCAGTAGAGCTAAGTTCATATATGACCTCATGGAACAAAAGAAAGGGAATGTGATGATGTGACAAAGGTATTTATTTTCCATGTTCTATTGCTATGAAGTCCTATCTTCTCAAGCTCGCTGCCTATAAGGTCAGTTTAAATGAGATATAACAGGACAATTCATTCTCGTTCTGCAGCTTTCACCTGGCTTGCAAAATCCTTTTGGTACTTACAATTCCTTATTTACTTTTCTGAGCTATTTTTTCAATTCACTGGTGTGATGAGAAGAGCATCTTCTTCATACCAATGGTCTCTAGACCATTTCTCCATGCTCATAAATTAATTAGGACTAACCACCTTCCATAAAAATACAAGGGTTCAAAACCCGCAGTGTTTCTTTAACTGAAGTACAAGAACGATTTGCGCTTACGGTCACTGTGCCGGCATACCCAAAGGTGTTATGTGTACATATAAAATACACCAGAATCTGAGTTGCACCAGTCTTGCCTACACAATTGTACCTAAATGTATAGATGATAAATGCTTGCGCCATGTTACGGACCTCAGGACTTTTTCATTCTCTGTATCTGAATAGCAAAACATGTGATATAAAAGCTATATCATGATTAGTAACTGAAGCTAAGCTCAAATCCTTACACTTTCAAGCTCCTGTTTGAGCACTTGTAAATTAGTATTTGGTTGTTCAAGATCTTACTGCACTATTTTGGATGAGACTCTTCAGTATAAAATACTGATTTTGTTCATTATAGAACAAGACCATGACAGAAATCTCTTACCTGATCCTGTACCGAACTTTTGCTTAACTTAAACAAAACTTAGATAGCAGCCACTTTTGCTTCCACAGTATCTCTAATAAATATTATATCTAATAAATAATGAATAATAAATCTGAAAAAACTTCACCCCAAGTTCATCTTTCTTTAAAAAAAGGCGTATTTTTTCTTCCTGACCTCTTTCCTAGCAAAGACAGATAGGTTGTGTGCAGAGTTTATTACAAGATCGATCAAGATAATTGAGGTATAATTTTCTCAGCTATTTCTGTCATCATTTTTAAAGGCAGAGATGATTATGTTTCTCTTTCACCCATCTGGGAAAACACACTGTGTTCTCATGTAATTTGAATGTTTCAGCAAGGATGTGAGACCATCTTTTTGAATGTAGCTAATAGCTCTGCCATTAGGCCATCCTCTCTCGAGACTTCATTTTTCTTATTAATAATTGTCAACACTATCTCTTTTTCAGAAACAACCAACCACACCTAAGTCTTCTCTTCCTCTCTGGCACACCACCAGCCAATATTAAGTCCAAAATGTGGCTATGGGTCTGAAGATCCTTAAATATTCACTCGCTCCTTATGAAAATCTTCATAGAAAAACGCTTTTCTATAGTATACTTTTTCTTTTTAAGAATGATTATTGAACATTTATGTGAAAACAAGCTTCTTTTTTTTTAAGGTCACCTCATAATTCAACTCCAAGTCCCATATTTTTGCTGGAGTGACCGTACACAAAATTCTCTTCTCATTTATGCCAATCTTCCAGTGCCATAATTTAAGTGAATTACTCTTAATTGCATCTAACCTTTCAGAGAACAAGATCCTGACTGTCTGCTTTGTTATTTTTCACTCGATCCTGTTTTTTTGCTCTGTGCTATTCTGTTTCTGGTAGCTCTGATATCAGTTACCATAAGAAGCATTCCTGTTCTGAAATACACTTTTTTTCATCCAATATTAGATAATTTTCCAGATCTGCGATGGTAACACTGTTTCACTGTGATCACTTATATTTCAATCTATTTAACCACCAGTTTTCTACGCAGGAATTTGGTATCAGTCACCTCCAGCCCTTAATGCTTGAAAAGGTTAAGACTTCAAGTCAAAGTTTTTGCCTCTGCTTACCATTAAGGCAAAACTAAGACATCAAATAGGTTAACAACACATGCATGAGTGTATATTATTGTGTATATAGTTTGTATTAGTGGTTTCAACCCTGACTTTGTTATGTTTCTAGAACTGTCAGCGATAAAACGTTCCTACTGGATTTAAAACCAGTGATTTCCAAGTATGTTTGTGACATAAGCATATCTAAGCTTCAGTGTCCACACCATATCTAAGCATCTGTGTCCACATTAAACGTTCTTGTTTATACATATATAAAGAATCTTTGATGTACCTTGTGCACCAAATCCAGTCATTTTATAAACATAAGCAAATGTAGCTGCTTGCTCTGCATTTGACTTAGAGTAATAATATTAATAAATGTATACTGTTCCATCTTACTCTTTAACAAGTTTTTTTCTCTACTACCAAATATAAGGCATTCGAACTAAATTGTTTTGTGCAAACAATTACAAAACTGAAAAATAAAATCAAATTAAATAGTAAGCTTTGAAAATTTGGATCATAATAGTGGCTTTTAGTTAAGCAGGACTTTTTTCAGGACTGCCGAAATCTTTTTAAAATGAACCACAAATTATTTACTATCTATCTGAAAAGTTCAAAGCACTTCAACATTTTACCCAAGAGTTTGCCTGTTCTGACTGGCAGCAAAATAAATATGATGGGTGGTCTGTTTAAGGCACGTGTCCAAGTCCAATCACATTACATTTTCATAGTATCAACATTTGAAAACACTATAGCTGTTGCATCAACAGAAGTGCATGGGAGTATCTCCAAAGCAGATGGCAACTAGCACATCACAAAAACATGCAGATTCCTGAGCCAATTTATATAGCAAAACAGCATCTACCACAGAGCCAAGGGAAGAATAATTAGCATATTCAAACGTTCTGAACTTCCCAAAATCACATGGTTTATGCTAAGGACCATGAAAAGTAATTGCTCTCACGTAATACTGGCTTTCGTTTGGACAGGACCAACTTACAGCAGGGTTTATTCAACTGAGTAATTTCCTTTGAATCGGAAAGAATACACAATTCATTTGAAAATATTGGCTAAATTTTGCATAATGGAAAATATAGAAATCCAGACAAGGATCTTCTTAAATCAGACACTTAAGTATTTTGGTGTCAGTTCTTTTATAGCATTATGGTTCTAATGTCATTAATGTATCAAATTTTATTGTAATTCACAGGTATCTAATAAAGGCCACATTTCAAGACAACAGTGAGCAATCTGCACTTACATAATGCATAACGCTTCATGCTGGATTTGTTCACATACTGCATGTCTACGGCTCTTTGCAATTGTTTCTGAAAACACTGATTGTTACACAAATGTAACTTACATGTTTCACATTGTCTGAAAATCTAATTATTTCATTTTCTACATAATTCTCTCTGTGTTAATTGACTCGGAATGGAGTCATCCAGTTATCCACAGGGGGCCCGATTTTGCAGTTTTCACATGCATGAGAATTCAGTCAGATATGTCATGGAAAAACTGCCCTACAGCTAGGCTTAGAGCAGATCCAACACCCCGGTGGGTAACCTTTCTACAGTGACCTGTTCATATTTTTCATACTCTAATTCCATAGTTCCTCTGCTGCAGGAAACAAAACAAATCCTTGTTATTGCTAGCTTGACGGTGCTGATTTTAAAAATGTAGGTACGTTTCAGATATGACAGAACTGGGTCATAACTATTTTGTTGTCACTCAGCCACCGCACTCCAACTACAAGAGTTTACAGATCCAAACTGGGATGCAATTAGACTTCTGAGAGGCATAACTTTCAGTGGCCTGTTAATAATGGTATGGCTATGACCTGGAATCCAATACACAAAACCAAAACAGAAACTTAAGATGTGCTTAATCTCACCTAACTTGAGATGTCCAGACTTCAGATGGATATAGCTGAGCTCATGGCCATGGGCACACTTTACAGACCATAGAGAAGACACACTGCCTCCATTGACTACAAAAAAGAGCCAATGTTACAGACCCAGAAAAAGATACCTGCACCCTAGAAGTCCAATTAAAAAAAAATACTAAGGACCAAGCATAGATTTTATCCTTAGCACATAGAAAAATAGTATATCCGGAACTTACTATCAGACATTACAGAACTACTCTTTTAGGACATATTTCATTTTAGAAAAATAAATAAAACATAACAAACGTATATATGATAGTCACTCTGCACATTGGTTTTATATCCAACCATAAAATTATATGTAGGAAAAATGTATTGATGGATATTGTATGCCGTTACACCATATCTGGCCTATGATGAAAAAGATACACCACAGTGTTTTATCTTAAGGCATCACAAATGTTATCTTAAAAGCTTGGAGTACAGTATTGCACCGTTCAGCTTACCTCAATATTAATATTTTAGATATATGTATGTACATATATGTTGGACGCTCTGTTTTGGAAGAACTTGGTGCACTGACACTATAATTTAAAACATAGCACATTCAATTTAAAGAAATGGGGTTTCCATTAATCCACTGTCTGAAAGTGGGACTATATATCTTTAGGACACCCCCTGATCTCCAGTCTTCCAAAGGTCTTGGTGGTTGATCTTGTCAAATAGTCACAACGTTGTACTGGAAATGTGAACAAGATACTCATTTTCCCAAGCAAAATGCTATAAATTCAGGCCAATATAAACCTGTCAGAATTATCCCTCTATAAGTTTCACACCAGGGTGTGGTGCTGCACAGCTGAGGAGCTGAGCTAATAAGTGCTGAAAAATGAAAAACGCTGCTTTATGGCACCACGTAAATTGGCACCGAAAAAAATGCTTGCACCTACGCCCCAGTTTTGACAAACAAATGCCAAAATGTGGAAGCCACACAAACAAAATCCCACTGGTATGAAAGCAGGAGCAAAGCAACAAATAGGTCTGTCAGGGAGTTCTGTATTATACATTTCCAGTGCTGATACAAATTTCTACATTTTACCTGCTCAGGCTCAGAAGGGGTAAATTAACCAAAACTGATGTGAACACAGATACTTTCTACCTGCAGATTAAAAAAGAGATTTCTGCCATTTCCATGTTCTATTGTCATTAGAGGGTTGTGGGTCCAAAAGACTTTTTTGTTGGGTTCAACTTGTCTTTGGGTCAACCAGAGGGAGTTACTCCAGACTGACAGTAATGTAACCAAAAGCAGATTTTAGCATTAAGAAAGCAAATGTAGATTTTGTTGTGACTGTATAAAGTCTTGCCAATATATTTATATGAGCAAAGCCCTCTTTCAGACTTCCAATTTATACTGGCAAACGTACTCCACATCAACACAAGATACTTTGGTTGGATAGACTGCATTTCTGTGGAGAAAACGAGAGAGCTTGCTAGCACAGCTATGTTATTTGAGAGTGATACGTTCAACACGCCCGATTCACGTACACATGAATGCAGAACGGGGCAGCACAGATCTGGGCACACTCATTTATGAACTCCAGTGCAGTAATTTCACTAGAGAGCTCCTGTTAATTTCAAGAATTCCTAATTCATGAATCAGAACTTTAAAAAATGAGTCAAAATTAGGAGAGTTTTGAAATAGAAATCTTGGGGTTTTTTTCTTGTATGTCTGGATTTTAAGGTTCATGTTTTCACAGCTTTTTCCTCAATTCAGAGTGCTTATGTCCTTTTAAAGCAACAAGAACCTGAGATTCATATTCAGTAACATACATGCAAGAACACTGGTCCTCACGAGAAATACCAAAACACACAACGAAATCACAAGGCATAACAAACTTGCCAGATACACAGTTTAAATCGATGAAGGATCCTTCATTCTGAGTCCAGAAATTTTACTGAAAACTGTAATAATATTGTGGTCCCAGTACCAACATCTTCCCACAGGCAAAGCTCCAGTGGAGCCAAACCCTCCCACAGCACTTCAAACTTCCCCTAAACGTCATGAACTCGCATCTCCCACGGCCAAGGTGAGTTCACTACCGAGGGTATGCATCTTTGAAATACTCTCTGATATATAAAGCTGCTTTGCCAGCAACTGTCCAGTCAATGTAAAACCAGTCAGACCAGTTAGCAACCATAGCTCTAATCACCAATGTATAAAATAAAAGGCAGACACCACCAGTCCACATATTAATAGAAAGCAGCTTCGCTATTTGCTGAGAATACTGTTAATGTGTTTTTGGTAAGCCCCGAGCATGTCTGCAAGATTCCTTGGGGAATTCTGGTTGAGGAACATCCCCCCAGGCTCCAGCAGGCTACAAGCTACAAAATGGGCCAAGGAGCTTGCCTGGGAGATGCCTGCAGATGCAGCAGCTGACTGGATGTCCAAATGACTCAGAAGCAGCAAACCCGCTGCAAAGAACAAGCAGAAGAAACACACATGCACCAGTAATGTAGCCAAGCCTGGATTTGTTTTGGCAGGCTGTTGGCTAGCTGCAGGCTCAGATTTCTGAAGAAGGGAACTGCCTCCTGTTGTCCCTGGGACTGTGCCCTCATTTGTTTTTAAGTAAATTGGATGGCATGCAGTAAATATCTGGCTCCTGCTAGGAAAATTATCTCACAAGACCCTAAATACCAATTATCTCTTGGGCCAAAAAGAACGTGATTTGTTTATTTATTACTTGTTTACCTTGCTGTGGTAACTAGAAACATTGGGTCAAGATCCCACTGGGCCAGACAGTGTTCAGATGTAGAACTCAACTTGCTTTTCTCTTTGTGGACTGATTTTCCCCACCAAATTCTATGGTAAACCATATCTGTGATGCACAATATGAGGGATGTAGCCTAGCCACGGAGCTTTTTTTTCTAGTAAGGAACAGGCGAACTCGGCACCAAAATATACTTCTGACTGGACAAGAAAACAACTTTTCAAAATCTACATACTTTGAACATTGCTCATTTGCTAAAAACTCAATTTTTAAAATGAAAAAATATGAATGGAAATACATTTTTCATTTGGCTTGGTGAGGGCATGAATAGTGTAGCATGATAAATGGATCACTAGGCTGTGTGCCTGAATAGCAACCCCTATGGCACGTCCTACCTCTACTGCAGCAGTTGTGCAAAAGAACTGTTTAAAATAACTTTTTAGAATAAACTATGCCAAGACGTACACTGAAAGGGGAGACCTAAAAAAACCCCATGCCATATATATTCTATGTCAAAGCACTGCCATTAATTTCCAAGGAATGAAACCACCTGCAAATTTGAGGACAGTTGCTTATTTTTATCAGATCAGAGTAACTGGCATGATGGTCTTAAAAATAGTGGACAGACCCTTCAACTTGTAAAAAACTGGCAGAAGGATAGGAGAGGGAAGGAATGTACAAAAGAGTCAAAGAAATTCAGCATTTAATTTTAATGCCTTAATAATTAAGAAAGGAAGTATAGGAGAGCTATCACTCAAGCAATAAAGACTAGATATTAATGATGTGATCTTCTGATGCGGTGATGATAAAGCCATGATACTGAGAAAGAAATAAAGGGGGTATGTGGAAATATCCAAATACTTAATATTTTTTATTTCCGTACCAAAATCCCCGCTTCTGTCAAAATCACCTAAATGTAAATATAATCAACTAGAAATCAGACATACTTCTTTGTAATCATTGACGAAGCATCTGTGGATTAACTCACCTACTAAAAAAACCAACAGTAACCATACAATATTTACAAACTATTTTTCAATGTGGGGTGCAAGAGCCTTAGCTCTGCATACATAGTTATAGCAGTGTTTCTGGGTGTTATCTACGTACACATGCTGGACAAAAATTACTCTGCAACATACTGTTTTCAGCTAAAGTTAATTTTAAAGTGCAAAGCCATTTTAAATGAGAAAAGTATCAAAATGGTTGCAAGTAAATTAAACTCTTCTGGTTTCTTCTAAATAGAGTCAGTGTGAGAGAACACAGTCAGAACAAAGAGCACTGTGAACAAGAGCCTATCCTAAGGAACAAAACGCAGCTCACGCTTAACATTTACTTTCTTTAGAAAACTTAAATACGGCCACATATTTACGTTTTGGTATTTATTTAGCATTTAAGTCAAAATTTAATCCATTTATTTCATTAAGCCCATAAAAAATTAAAAAGAAGCAATTTCAACAGAATATGTTTTTAAGGGTGTGGGAGGACATTTTATCGACGTTGTGAAACGTAATAAATTCCTTTCGGTGATGTTACATGTCAGCAGTGAAAGACTTGTAAAACACCATAAGCATCAGAACTTAAGCATATGTTAGTTTAACAAAATTTGCAAGCTATTTTCATATTGCTTATAATTTTCTACAGTTATTAACATACTCCTAATTCATTCAGGATAGTCCTTTCAGTTAGTAAGGCTAGGTTTTAGCAGCAGCCATGATTTTCATGGTTTTCATGGGTTACATCTCTCTGCTTCATAGGTTTGGCCCAGAGAAATAGTTATAACCCTTTTCTAGTTCTTACTCCAAGCATGTTCCCTCCTTTCCCTCCTTCTTTGGGTAGAAGGCAAAACTGGCAGGGGAAGGGACTCTGTCATCCCTCTAATAACAGAAAACTCCCAGAAATTAAAGAATCATCTCCTGGCCTTTTCTGAGCACTTGATTCAGATCTATCCCAGTTAGAAGGGGTTTTTTGGCTGTTTTTTTTTTTAATGTCATTAAAATCCATTTTTAATATTATTACCATTCAAGATTATTAATATACTTAAAAACACCCCAAGAAAATATTTTCCTCTGGTTTAAATAACAAGTTATTACAGTAAATATGTTGTCATCAGAATTATAACTGAGCTCTTTTCCATTTATGTTTGTTCAGAGCTCCTATTCTCTCACAAGTTTCTACGCAGTTGTCTATTTTGCCTTTAATTTTTTAAAAATATTGGTCTTCCCCCTGAAGCCCTGGACTTCTCTCCACTGAGTGAAAGGTAAATATACCCATCTGCTTGTTTTTTAACGGAAAAGAAAGAATGAACCTTATGCCTTGGTTGTTTCTTTTTTTAAAAAAAAAAACACCACCACACAAAATCCTCCAAACCTAGAGTACTATTTTTGCATGGTCTGCTATTTTATCCTTTGTTTTGTTCCTGGCATCAATCTTTATTTGTTGGCACAAAGAAATCTTGTACCTGCAAGCTTGTAACTCAGAGGCAGGGAATGACAAACCATAAGCTTTAAAAAAGCTTGATCGTGGTTTGTTGCTGTAACTGTGCAGAAGAGTTATTCCAAAGCCACACATCACCTTTGTTCAGTGATCCTTCACGTATAATAGCCCTCAAAAATTACAATGCTCATGAAAGATGGCAAGATAAATTAAAATATTACAAATAAGTATAATTAAATGAGTGAATATGTGCTATAATAATAATTAAATTTTCCTGCTAAGCTAATTTAAAAAACCAAAAAGAGCCTTGATGTCTCAAATACCACAATTATTTTTGTATACTGCAAGTCAAATGAAAAGTAAGGTGAGTCTCAGCTATTAGGCACTGGCAATACTGACTTGTTCATGGTGGCTCTACTTTGCTGAGATTTTGTATTCTTGAATTGGGCAACTGACACTGTAGCAAATTTTAGTTATCTCTTTCATCCCTCCCCACCCTGCAATTTTCTCATTTCCCCAACTATCAGATTTTTTTCCTTCTATTTACTTCTCGGACCCGCTGCAGAATGCTTCTAGATATATTAAGAAGACAGCTGCATACATTTTGAAGGGGCATCATAAGACGCCATTTGTCAGTCTACGTTTAACTGGTGCCCTAAGATTTCATGGCCTAAATATATAGGAAAATAGTAGTCAGTACAGTAATTTGAACAGAAATGCAAGCACAGCATGCTCTTCATATTACACACACCCCGATGTTTCATCTACTTAACCCACAGGCCATTCTGAAGGTAGTAACATGCTACCTCAAGAGGCTAAGATTTCATTACATTTTTAAGGACTAACAGGTGTGCCCCTATGGTTTGCCAAAATACTTCATGATGAACTGCAAAACTAATCTGTAAACTTGCTGCTCACCCCCTGGCTCGCACTGCACCTGGCTAGTGAAATGGCAATAGCAGAGTTTATGCCTGGTCATCCTTGTTCCACTGCTGCAGACCTCCAAGCACCAATGCAGGTGGTTAATCTACACACCGCTAGTAAAAAAAATAGTCTTACGACCTTGAAAGCATGTAGGTTACCTAAAAGTGCAAAAAGAAAGCTCCTACTCCTTATCCCCCTGCAGCAGTTCAGTAGAAACTACCAAGAGCGTCAGATTAGTCATGCTCAGACGTGGATTAAGGTCAGGCAAGCTCGCCAATGTCTCCTGGACCTTTGTAACGTTGGTCCTTGCAGGCCCTTCACGTTTTGAGGCGCCCCGAAGGAGCCGTCGGGGCCCCCCGCCGCGCTGCAGCTCGCTTGCCAGCCGGGCCTTGACTCTTGAAAGCGTGCACCTGGTGAGGCTGAAGCCTAATTGCCTTTCCAAACATGTACAGCGACGTGAAAGTGGCGACTCCTCTTTACTGTTTGATCCCCCAGTTCGCCTACCATACGGCATTTCCAAATATGGGGTCTGCAGGGACACGGTTATTTTCTATAAATAGATTTTGGTAACAGGGTATGAGGTTAAAAGGGAGAACTTTTCTGGTTTGGGGCCGGGAGAGCTGCTCCTGGGGGCGGCAGTGCCTGAGGAGTGCGGGAGGTGGGAGACGGGCCGACGGCCGCGGGCCGAAGCGCGGGCAGAGGCAGCCCGCAGCAGCCGCCCGGCCGGG
>WAAD01043181.1:8403-47922 GCA_013389945.1 Fregata magnificens | reverse complement strand
TCCGCTCCGGAGCCCTTCGCCTCGGTGGCTTCCACCAACTGTACTTATTTTCTTTCATTTTCACCTAGTAAAGTGGGTATATGTATGACATCTCTGTGTCTGAGTGCTAATTGACTTCATTGTGATTTCATTGTCAGAGGTGAACAATGAGCTAAAGTAGTCTGCAGTGAAATCGCCTTTGAGGACATATGAGAGAGTTTCTCCTGAAACAAGTGCATGGACATTTGGATGATGGTGTCCTCCAAATAAGAGATTAAAGAGATGTTGGGGGTGCATTTGACTGTGTGCTTAAGGATTTGGACCCAGAGAGACAGTATTAAAACTGGACCCAGCAAATCAAATGCTACTGAAACCCAGGCTTCGTTACGAAGTTTAGCATGTTTGTGAATATCCGTCAGAACTGTATGGAAGATATCAGAACTGTTGACAGATTAATTCCTAATACTTATTAGGCATAGTAACAGTATTTTCTAGGATATTTATTTATTCTCCAATTCTGAGTCTTATTTTGATTTTGCAACTGACACCTCTTTATTCAAGGATGCAAATATACATAACTGCCCATTTCTCATTAGTGGCTCAGCTCCAATGTATGTTAGATCATACTTACAGAAAATTTGTTAGAACTTACAGAAAATTTGAATGAGAAGCAGTAGTGGTATGCTGGAGAGTTTCACAAGAAAGCTTTTCAGAAGGTGAGCTACAGCCTGATTTTTCCAGAACAGGAGAGAGATGGGAGTAGATAATTGTCAGATTGTTTCTGTTCCAAACAGTAGGTTTCAATAGTTTTAAAACTTCTTTCTGCTGTGTGCCCTGTAATAGATGGATTTTTGTATTCCTCCTGCATATTTATCTTGTAAGTAAAAGTAATAATGGAAAGCTTATATGGTATGCGTGCATAAATAACATTTTTGGCTTTAACGGTTTAGAATTTAACTTTTTTTCCTCTTTGCCTCTTTAGACTAACATTTCAGAAAGTAGTACTTGTGCTACTTCGCTTTTTGTTTTAATGTAAATAATTGATATTCTGTGAGTATTTTGCAGCTGAATGCTTCAAGAACACATCTGTAAGTGGAGATTTCAGGTTAAAGATACAGTACCAAGTCTAGCAAGTATTTAGTGCTGACTAATTTTTTAAATGTTTGCATATTCTTATATAAAATACTCTTATTCTTCTGTCCTTGCAATACAAATATATTTCTTTGGGCTAAAAGCTGTAGCACTAGCCATATGTCTCCCTCTATTTAATCTGTAACTCAGTGTCTTGTTGCAATAGAGAAAAGAATCCTAGGATTCATCATCTTTAATATTAGAAGATCAGACTGATTCTGAGACTGGGTGTTTTGCTTAATTAAGACTTCTTTCTCTTGTATTGTCGAAATATGGTTTTGTCTCTCCTGGTCAACTTCTCTTAGCTTCTTTTGTTCTTGCTCTCGACTCTCTCCCCCAGTATTTATTTCCTATCCTATTTCAGAGTTGTCCCTCTTCTACATTAAATAAGAAATTACTTGACAAAATAACTTTTTATTTAGATTTTTAAAAAAATCTTATTTCGCAGAAGAATATTTTAATTGTGTCTTTAATTAAAAAAGAATTTCTGTAAGGCAAAAGGCAAGTATATTAATGGGAAGAGGTTTTCCAGGATTATTGGTTAATCACATCATGGTTTTCAAATTTTTTTGACTTTCAGTGGAATCTTGAAGGAACACTGTAAATCTGAAAGGTTTTCTGGGCATAAGGAAGCAAGCCAGAATCAAGACAAATGAAGAGAAAATTATTTTAATGACTTTTCTTTTTCTTGTCCATATTTTTGTTATCCTTTTAACTACTTATCTTAAATAAAACAATTTTTTAAACCAACTAACAGTCAGGGAACAGGGACTAATGACAAAATTTATACCACAATGAGGTTATGTTTTGTTTTACCATTTTGCAAACGCAGCATTAAGAAACTTATCCTACTCCATTGCACTTTCTATCCTCAGAGGGAATGGCAGTTGTGTAGTGTCTTAAAATATCACGTAACCTGACACAATATGATACGTAGAACATGGCACAGCAGGGATTTAATAAGCTATTTTTTTGTCCATCACCAGAAGCTTCCTGCAAGGCATGCCTATAGCAATGGTTTAAAATTGTTACATTTCTTTTCCTGTTTTTCCTATCTTTTTTTTAAAGTTTGTTTTAGTATAAACATATTTGCTTAAGGTCAAGGACAAAATACTGATGCAAGATGTGTATGTGTAGTTTTCAATAATTGAAAAAATATTTGTCAAAAGATGCTGTCTCATCCTATGATGGACATACATGCATATAAAATTGAATTTTATGTTGAGTTGGATGGGCCCCCAGAGAGATACTATTGTGCAAAATGTACTATACTGTTTTGCTATTTGTAGACTCAGAGTTTGGCTGCCTGTTCAAATGTTTCCTAAATTACCATCTTGCAATACAGTTACAATAGGAAAAGTAGCATTTTTACTATCGTGACTAACACTTATATCAGAGCTAAGCATTATGAGTGACGGTATGCAAGGGCCTCACTAATGCATGTGGCTTGGAGGCAATATGCTGGGTGATAACCCCAGAAATAACCTAGAATTCTTTTATAGTAGCAGGAAATATTCCCTTGAATTCTTGTAGCTGTTTCAAAAGGAGGTAAGTGTTTCAGCCCCTAAAAAACTGTTAATCTGGAGGAAAAGAGTATCTGTAAACACTTCTCCTTACCTCTGAACTGCTATCAGATACTCTTGTGTGTGATATACCCATTATATCATAAATCAATATGGGAGACTACCTTTCAAAAGCCCTGATGTTTGCCACCAAAAATGAATGTTTTGTTATAAGAATTAATGGAATCTTACCAAAAAAATACACAGAAGACTATTAAAAATGCAAACATGTATACAGAACTCTAATTAATAAAAGGCTGCTAGACCTATCTGCAGGAAATAGAATTCTGCTGCTGTTGTCTTTGTATTCAATACAAAGTTTCCCAGCATGATTGTGATCAGATCTGCAAATCCTTACCCTCCTGATTCGTGTGGGTAATTGCCATCGTGTATCGTACGTGTGTGCAGGAGAATGGCGACATACAGAACCTCAGAGGGTCTGTGTCTAAACCAGTAAAAACAATCAATTTTGTTCTTGAATAGAGTGAGTAGAAAAAGACTTATGTGTCATATAGATAGGAAATGACATATAGTGGCAAAACAAATGAGGATCATTATAAGAGTTGGTTTTAGTATTTTGATTGCTATGATGAAAGGACCAGAGAAAAAAGCAGGTAATATCACTATACCAGGATTTATATCTAAGGTATACCCACATCTCTGGTACTTTCTCCCCACCTTAAAAAGGGACAGTGAATGATAACAAGGTGTATGAAACAACTTCTGAATATCTAGGACTTTTCTTGTTCGCCTCTTTTCCAAACACAATTGTGACAAAAGTCTCTAAAATCATGAGTGATGTGAAAAGACCAACATATTTGCTAAATATCACAGGATAAGGGGTAGGGACATATAATAAAATTACCAAACAGAAAATTTACATCAGATGAAAGGAATATTTCCTAATTCAGCACAGAAGTTCTACAGTTTAGTCATTGCATTAGAATTTTTATAGACGCCATGAAGTATTGCTGAGTTCAGAAAGTGATAGCTCTAATTCATAGCATCAAAACATTAAGGGACTGGGCCAATTACTACAAAAATCAGTATAGGGATTATTAACGAAGGCAGTAGATTTGAAGTCATTCAAAGACAGTAATAAAGGATTTTGAGAAGTAAAAAAATATGGGGAATGACCCATGACATAAGTTTCAACTTGCCTGGATACAGACTAATTCATGAGGGTAAACCATCAAAAGAGAAATTTGTATGAGTGAGAGAGATTGTAGAATGATATTGCTTAAACAAATACTCTTGTTTCTGGAGTTTATAGTGGACAGAAAAATGACAGCATGCACACAGTGTAGTTTGATGACAGATATAAGGTCATTTGATATATGACCTCATGAACAAAATTCATAGGAGAGCTTATTTAGGTCACAGCTCTTCTTTCTACAGTGCCAGAAAAATGGGCTGTAAAGTATTGTATCTGATTTTGTAGAATCCGTTGTTTAGACCAACTGAAAGAGTGACTTAAGAAAAAAACCCCTATAATAATTTATGCCCTAAAGGGACAGGGCCCCTTCATTTGTGCCCTTTCATCTAGAGGAGGCACAAATCCTGTCATTTCTTTCAGGAACTGTTCATTAATATTGTAATGCATTTGGTAACAGCTATGATCTTTAGGGCAGATTTAAAATGGTAGATGATGGGTTTATTGCCAGGCACTAGTTTACTGAAACTTGACTCATTTTACCATTTCTACATGTATCTTTCATCATGTTGAACATGGCATCCTGGAGACACCAGTAAGAAGATCTTACAACAAACAACTTTCTGCTCGTTATCTCTGATGTGACAGAGAGAAGAAAAGTAGTAAACACACTGAGGAGTAATTCTCCTATTTGTAATGACAAGCTCCCTGTAACTTGCTGCAGGAGACCCGAGATTGCATACCACTGTCCCAGAGAGGTGGGCTAAACACCAAATTTCTGTTTCCTCAGAACTAGAGATTTTAGAGGTAGTTTCCTTTTTGAATTGTCCTAGCAGGAAGGCACAGTCCTCTGCACTAAAGAAATGAAAAGTCTGTGTGTATAACTAGAAGTTGTGAGAGTGATCGAGCAGCTGAAATTACAAGAAAATAATCAAAAGCTGACATTAGAAAAATTGTATTGGCATCGACTAGAAAGATAAAACCTTGAACAATTGTTACTGTATATGTCATGGGAAAAATGATCATCCAGTTTATTTTAGTACAGATTTTAGAAGGTCTTTTGGACCACAAGGTACATTTGGTTTTAAAAAATAGCCCCAAAAAGGTTGTTCTACTGACTGGGCAAAACAGCTATTTCAGATGAGGTTAAAAGAAGCACTGCCTCTAACCACTGAATATGAAGACCTGTTTTATGCATCTGAAGATTGACTTATTCTCAAGGTTCAGGCATATGCTGCTGTTGTCATACCTTAACAAGTTACTGTGTGTTAGCTGCCATGAAGTAACTGAGTTCACTCTTAGCCTGTCATAAAATATGAGATAAAATGTTGCAGTTTAAACTGCTTTCATGGAACAAGAAGCACAGGGGCAGAGCGTGGCGATGGGAATGAGTGTCAACATGAGTAAGTAATGGTGTTTAAGCAAGGAGGAGCAGAGAAATTTTGGGCTTTTATCTCTGTTCCCAACATTGTTCAAATATTTAATCCAATTACTTCTTGCAGTAAAATGGTAAGTTCTTCAGGGATTAGGAACTGGATGTTGATTTGAAACTCTTTGGACATTGCTTTTTATGTGTAGGCAGGTGCTTTGTTACGAGATATAGATGCTGACTTTTCTGTACTGCCTCTGACCCCATCTTAAAAGAAAAAATCACTTCTGACCAGAAAACTGTTTAGGTTCCTAATCCAAGAAGGAAGGCTGTGAGTCTTTGTCTGCTGTAACAACCAGAGAACTGAAGGCAGCCACTTCCCACCGGCATTCCTTTTCACTGACTCTCTTTAGATGTCAGTTCTGCTCAGTGTGTTGGTTATAGTAAGTACTTGATGTGTAATCCCCAATAACTATATTAAAAATGTAGCTGGGTCTTGGAATTCTAATCCTGAGCCTGAACGATTAAAATCAAGTATATATTAATATACAGAGGAAAGAGTTTTTAAAATAGCGATCGTGGGGAGTAACTTAATCCAACACAGCAATACAGAGAATGCATACTGAGAGAATGCATTCATGTGTTCACAATTATTCTCATCTTTTTTTCAGCTTTTCTCCAACTAGACAATATTTAAACTTTTGATCTGGCAGGATGTTTAATTATGAGAAATTAAAAAAAAATCAGGAGACCACATGTCTGTGATTTACTGTGTTGTTGGTAGTACCGTACAGAGTGCAGTAATGTTGGTTGTAATGGTGGTTGTTTGAAAGCACTGGAGGACCTACATAATGCTCATCTATTTGACCAGGTGCATAAGCGTTTTCTGTTTTATTGCCAAATGTCTCAGCTGGCAAAATGTCTCCTTTCTAATGTATTGTAGCTTGAAATTGTAGCAACTACTTCTTTTCAAGCTCCCCAAATTTTAATTGTTTTTTCATATTTGGTTTGGAAAATGTGGCATCAGTGGACTGCTGATTATAACACCTCTCATAGATACCTTACATATGTGTTTATTATTTTTTCCTGTTTTCACAGCCTCTTGTGGGCAAAAAGCTATGAGAGTAGCCAGTTGTCACATCTATTGAGTTTTTCAGGAGTTCATGTGGTGTTGATTGTTCAACTGTATAGTTTTACTGCACAACTCACTGTTATTCAGTCCTTCTTACGAGAACTGGGTGCCTATTTTGCTGTATCTTGCCTAGAAAATGTCTGAAGCCTCAGACTTCTAAATCAAGAAATGCCATGAGTACTTGAGCTAATGAAGTCTTATTTTACATGAATTTGTGTCTTGAGGTTGACTGATGTTGATGCTAAAGAAAATGAGAATGCTGTTGCTGCTCCTGTTGTTGAACTTTGTAAGCGTGCTCTGTCTTCTAGCTAGCTTGCTGTATAATAAAGTGTGAGCTTGTGCTGTGGTCTTTTTGCCAGTTAGAGCACTTATACAGGCTTGATCCTCTACCTGGTTGCTTGTTCTTGCAATGGAAGTAAAAGAAGTTTAATTGTCTTTGAGATATCTAGAAAACTATCAGGTCTGATTTGTTCACTGGGGTCAAAATTCATAAGGGTAGACAGGCACATAAATTGTGTAAAACTTGGCATACCTGAATAGAGACTATAGCGTGCTGTTGTTTTAAAAACAGCTAAAAATTTAGGAATTCAAGATCTTGTTACTTTCAGTAGGATAAGTAATTTCTTTAGTCAGTTTTCTAAATCCTGGTAGCAGATTGTTTGGGATTTTTTGTTTCATAAAGATATTTGAACTGTATTCCTCCCTGGGCTAGTCCTGATCTCATCATAACTCAGAGTATTCATGGCAGAACTTTAAGATTTTGAAGTAATATTATTAGCCTTGGATTAGACTGTGACCCATATGGTTAAATTCAAACTTAAATTAATTAGAATTAATTAATCTTTTCTTTAAAAAGATCTTTAAAATTGTTTTCATGTAAGTTGGAACATTTGCTTGTTTGTTTTTTATAGAATACTACATGCCATTTTTTAGGTCAATTAATGATTTCTAGAATAATATAAGGGAGTATATTTACTTAATTTCAGCTTCCCACAAGTGAATAATGTATTTGAAACTAGCAGAAAGTTCATTCTAAAAATATAAATGTTATTAATTTTTATATCATTACATATCTTAATGTCCTATCATAAAAATATTTTTTGCACACTACTGGGGCTCAAGAAAAATTACTTCTAAAAAGGGAAAACAATATTAAGAATAAAGACACTCTTGATAATTCTTTCACCATGTGATATTTTCATTATGAAGTAATAGCATAAGATCTAAACAAACAAATGTATTGTGTTGCTGTAAGAAATTTAATGCTTTGTCTTCAGAATTACACCCTAGTTTTACCACCAGTTATGAGAGTGCCACTGGGGTCCCATTTAACAATTATACAGTAGGTTGCCAATCCTCACTCAGAGTAAAATGAGATGGTGCTGCAGTAAAAAACCTCAATGCTAATCTTCACACATCTATTGGTACTTCTTAGATCCTTTCTGATAAATAGTTGACCTATCTTCAGGATGGATATTCTGACTTCCTTTTGTTTTTAAAAAGCATCTTTGCTAAGTATGGGCGTTGCTGAAAAACACAGTAAGTTGGCTTAGCTTGTCCACTTGAAATGTACTATTAAATCCACTGTATCTAGTCGAATATCAAACAGTTTGAATGGCCTTTCATTGAATCATAGAATCATAGAATCATTAAGGTTGGAAAAGACCTCTAAGATCATCAAGTCCAACCATCAACTAACACCACCATGACTCCTAAACTAGCCCCTGGAGTGCCACGTCTATACCTTTTTTGAACGCCTCCAGGGTTGACGACTCCACCACCTCTCTGNCTCCAGCACCTCAATGTCTTTCTTGTACTGAGGGGCCCAAAACTGAACACAGTACTCGAGGTGCGGCCTCACCAGTGCCGAGTACAGGGGCACGATCACTTCCCTACTCCTGCTGGTCACACTATTCCTGATACAAGCCAGGATGCTGTTGGCCTTCTTGGCCACCTGGGCACACTGCCGGCTCATGTTCAGCCGGCTATCGACCAGCACCCCCAGGTCCTTTTCCGCCGGGCAGCTCTCCAGCCACTCTTCCCCAAGCCTGTAGCGTTGCACGGGGTTGTTGTGACCAAAGTGCAGGACCCGGCACTTGGCCTTGTTAAACCTCATACAGTTGGCCTCGGCCCATCGATCCAGCCTATCCAGATCCCTCTGCAGGGCCTTCCTTCCCTCAAGCAGATCGACACTCCCACCCAGCTTGGTGTCATCTGCAAACTTGCTGAGGGTGCACTCAATCCCCTCATGCAGATCGTTGATGAAGACATAGAACAAAACCGGCCCCAGAACTGAGCCCTGGGGAGCACTGCTCGTGACCGGCCGCCAACTAGATTTCACTCCATTCACCACCATTCCCAACAGGATAAAGGAAAATATATATTAAAAAAAATATTAAAAATAATCTGATGAGAAAAGCTGAGAAAGATGAGAAAAACTATAAGGTGCTTCTCAATAATTATTTATGTAGATGCTCACATCTAGCAGTACTCTGTGGTTAGTGTGAAGTAGATTATTTTCCTTTTGTTGAGGGAGAGGGAAAGTGATCTCAATTTATTTTGTATAGTTGTAGTTATTTCAGTATGCCTCGAGGTAAGAATGTGCCTGAGGGATAGGTAGAGCAAAGCAGTTGATGTATGGTAACTTATTATGCAAGAGTAACTTAGCCATTTGCCGGAGCTCTGTTTTTAAAATCTATCATGCTGTTTAAAATTTGCCTCATTATGTTTGCTGGTTTTTCAAATAGATTTGGGCAGCCATGCTTTGGTTCTCAATTAAACAGTCAATTTCTTTAGGCATTTTTTTGCTGCTTCACTGAAGTAAAGAAAATGTTTTATACCCATTTATTACATTCCCTGGCAGTTTCATTACTCTGAATATTCAAAACTTGTAGAATGAGAATGGCAGCTTGGATGCAATCCAAAATGCTCATGGTTAACAGTGTTTCAGAGAATCATGTTTGAATTAGCTGATAAAGGTTGCACTTCTTTATTAGATTTATTGATGTCTTTCCTGATGAGTTGGGGCATTGAATGGAATTGCTAAATGAAAACAGTAAATGTTTACTTCTAGAAAGGAGTTGCTTACATTGTATTTTCAGTATGATACAGTTCTTGGCCTTAGCCTTCTGAATCTTGATTAATTCCAATTCTGTATTGCAGCTTGTAGTTAGTTTCTAATAACTGAAACTTATGTAGCTGCCATATTAATGTTTTATGTAATCTATAAATGTTTTGTCCTGCTTACATTGTTTTGAGGGATGGGAAAGAAAGCCCTGCTTGCTCTGGTTTCCAGGACCTCTGTATAAAGCACTTTCTATTACTTTGTGGCCTGCCCATTCTTTAAAGTTCCTGATAGCCACGGCTCAAATGGATGTAGTTCATAGCATATGGGTACTTTTAAATATGAAATAGCACCATACTGGCACATTTTTTTTTTTCCTTCTGACAAACTGTGACGTTCTGATTCCTGTATGGACTGGGTGGTATCTGATCAAGGTGCAGGTGGTCACTGCACCCTGCGAGGCAGTGTTTCACTGGGACATAGTACTGGTTCTCCGCATGTGGTAGAAGAATTACTTACCAAGAACGTCCTTAAACACATAAGCAAAAGTAATTACAGGCAGCTTTTCAGTAACAGCCATTTAAGTTGGAGATACCTATGTGCACCACGGTGCTGATACTGGTTAATTTTTACATTCTGAAGAGACAAAAAAATCTCATTCATCCTAACTCTCATAATCACAGGCAATCTTTTTATTTCTGTTATATTTGGTCACAGTTGGAAAATTAATGTATTCTTCAACCTACTTGCTTTCAAGCAGATCTTGTTTTGATGAAGAGTATAGTGCCTAAACGTGCAATATCAATATGATTTTGCTGTCTCTTATGGGTTAATTAGAAAAGATAATATAATTAGGAATTTTTCTTAACTTTAAAGAATCTTTGCTGAATATTTCTCTGAACACTTCTGTTCGTCTCAGCAAAGAAGTGTTCAGAAGAAGCCTGAATAGCCGCAGAAAGAAACAAAAGAGAAAGAGAGAAAGAAGTAACAAGAAAGAAACATATCTGAATAGCCACAGGTTACAGATTTAGCCTTGCTGTACAGAGATTTATTTCTCTATTATATTTATTTGTACTTCACTGCTGCTTGAGAGTTCCTATCTACATCTGGCTCTGTGCTTCCCATGCCGAAAAAAATTGCTTTCTAACCGGACAAGACTGGCAGTGTGAGAAAGGAAGTGTAATCTCCATTTTACAGTTAGGAAAGAGGCAGAGATAGAGTCTGACTGTTCTCAGGTCACACAGGATGTCTCTGGGAGAGCCAGAAACTGAACCCACATATGTTGCTTGAGTCCCACTGAGTCACAAGACAGTCTTTTCACAAAATAGAAGAAAATGCACTTGTTCGATATACTCATCTCAATGCTTTTTCTGTGGACACTTTTTGGAACATCTGGGGTTTTTTCTACTTCGCTTCATCCCGTTTTCTTGCCTTTTGTTTCCTAGTTTGCATTAATATTTAATGTGTGATAGAATGGGATTTAAAACTTCACTGTGTGAAGGATTGAATGAGGCTGAGTTTAAATAATAGTTTGAACATAATTAAACCATTCTTTCAAAGAGATTACATTTCTAGATAATCTTTACTGCCATTGATTTTAAATCTGTTTCCATCTCTTTTTCATAACTTGATGCATATGCAAAGATAGTACATTTCAGATGAGCTTATAAGAAAAAACCTTTTTTTTTTTCTACCTACTGTATTAAAACCAAACTGATAATAGCTTAGACTGTAGGTTTTAATTCTTTTCTTTATAAAGTATTCAGAAGTTGGTAATTTTTAATGTACTGTGCATAACTTGAAATTGGTGTGTCTGATCCCTTTTCTCTGCTGGTGATATGTGGTGGATCTTCCCATAATGCCTTCCTGGACAACAGTTGTCTGCTTTTGCATTGGGGAATTTCTTCAGCAATGTAGGTGCAAAGCTGGTTTTACTGATTTAAATTTCTCCTAAGATCTGTTTTTACCAGAACACATGAAGAAACTAGCTGTCTAAATCCCAAGCAGCTAAATATGTGTGTATATTTAAAAACCACAACATTTTATCCTGTAACTGGACAAATTACCTCAGGGTGCCATTGAAGAGCTGGAAACTTTTGGACTATGTCGGCTTTTAATATCTGAAGACTGTTTTGGAGGTTGTGAGTGCTACTGGACACATATGTAAAATATCAGCCTTTGGAATTGTTGTGGCAGCTTGGCTTTGTTAACAGATTGACTTTCACTATGTAGAATGGATTTAAACAATTTGCTGAATTCCTAATATGAGGACTGGATTTACTCTGTTTTTTCTGTATTTTACTGAAGTTGCAAGCTGGTATAATGTTGTCTGTGACTGTAGGCAACAGCAATAAAAACTGAGCCAAAAGTTAGTTTTGTACTAACACATCTAAGAGGAGAGTCACAGGTGGATGACAGTTTTGCACAGCGGTTAGAAGCTCATCTATAGCCTTCTCTTTAGGCTTACCATTCTATTTTTTGAAGCTCTCTGGAGGATCTACCTGGACTGTCTCCAGGTAGAACAAGTAGAACCACTCTGAAGAGATGCTGAATGAGCATTAAATGACAAATTGGTGTCACCACAAGGAGTGCCGGCAGAAGGATCTTGCAGATTTCCATCTTGCAGTGTTTTATTTTAAACTGAAACCTTAGGAAACAGTTGGACTGGCTGGCAAACAATCCATGTTTGTGAGTGTGATTCTGAAACAAGCCTAGTGTTTATACCATATTCAGTCTGCCTTTGGAAAATTAACAGCAATATGAAGGGCACCTTGGTATGCATCTATCTTAGGATTCTACTGGAAAAATACTCCAAAGATTACAACTGTCCAGGCATATGGAATAGTAATTACATGCAAATACATTCTATGATTTTTAGCTCAGCTTTGTCAGCTGCAACTGCTGACTGTGCCTATTTAGTCAATGAATGTATTATGAAAACAGACAGACTATTAAATGGAGAAATGGGGATGAAAACAAGAGACCTAGCTACTAAATATACTTTCTTAATCAAGATTATTGAAATTCTACACCTAAAAAAATCTGGAATTTTTTAGTAGTGATTACATTTTGTTCTTATTTAATCATTGGCTATATGGATACATATTACTTGCTTCCTCCTTTTCTCTGTGCAACGGTATTTTGAAATACTGTGAACTTCACAAGGAATGGCTAAAAAAGGGCTCTTTTAATTGTGTACTCACAGTATACTTATGTTCAGCTCTGTTATGAGGCCAAGGACATATACTTTTTTCTGTGAGCTTCAAAAGTTTCTTGAAGGTTAAGCCTTGAAATTTTGCTGCCTTTTAATTCTGATGTAGCCATGCTATTCACTGTGCCAAGATGTTTCTCAGAGCCCTTGCTAACTATTGCTGCCACCTTGGAGAGGATTAGAGGAACCACAGAAACATCACAACCAACACAAATGAATCCATTTTATTTCCTCATCTCTTTTTAACCGCTAATTAAAATGAACTTCTTTTAGTCCAACAGAAACTTATGTGCACAAAGGACATTGATTTGTTTTGATAGGCTTGCTGAAAGAAAAATGAGCTTTAGAATTAATAGTAACTAAGAAAAAGGAATGATAAGTTAAAATCCTGTGAAGTACTTCATAAAACTCAATTCTGAGAAAGTGCATGGCTGAAGTTCTACATCTAGACCCATCTTTTTTTATTCTTCATCTAAACCAAACAGTCTTAATTATTTTCACTTCCACTGGTTGTGGAAGGTTAGTGGCAATTCATAAGGCACAAGGTGTTCTTCAGTGCGTGGCATGGGCAGCAGTAAGCAGTGCTTGTCATTAAGCACATCTGTTTCCAGTCAAACAAGCTCAAAACAGTTTACAGCAAATAAGATGTATCACAGAGCATTTTTTATTATTTTGCTTGTAAAGTGAATGGATGTATTCAGTAAGGGGAAGAAGTGCCTTTTGTGATTGTTCGAAAATGTTATTTTTTTCTTTCTTGTTACTAGGTTTGCAAATAATAACCTTAACATTTTAGGTTTGTTGAGAACAATTAAATTTCCTCAGAATAGAATAAATGCTGATTTATTAATCAAAAATGGGTTAATGTGAATTTGGATTAATTGTGAAAGAATGAGTAAAGAGCTTCTCCGACAATAGGATAGCTGCATGTCTTTGAAACTCGGATCTAGTCCAAGCAACTAGAACATGAAAAAACTGTTGCAAACAATTTTTGAACTGGGCTTTGTTCACACGTCAACACTTTTTCTCTTCAACACTCTTAAAGGAAAAAGAAATTTCTGTGAAAATCTCTGCTGCTTGACAGTGGGAGAAAGTTTAAAATATAATTGACAAGCCATAGAACAGAACTAGGTTTTGTTCCTTCCTGGAAATTGTTCTTTTCTGTCACTTAAATATTATTTTGCAGAGAAGTGATCTAGAAATTGTTCTTTGAGAACTTATATATTCTGTTGATTTGCAGGAGAAAGAGACTTTAAGAAGATTAGCCCATCTGATCATAAAAATCCATACTTCCTTGATACTTGGTATAATAAGTATATATAAACTTGCTATGTAGTTCTGTTTTAAAAATGAAGAAGAGTCAGAGCTTGACCCTGATGTCTAGTGTATCACCTGATATGTATGAGATGTGTCCCCATGCAAAGTAAATAACATTGAGAGCTGTAACTGAACCACAAGTTAAAGGAGTAGACCATATATTTTGGACTGTCTTCCGTGGCCTCTAACTCATCTGCATCAGTCAGTACAAAATCTGACATTCATCATTAACTGTCTCCAGAGTTAACTTTCATAATAATGTTTCCTCTGTTTTTCTGTCCAAAAATGTTACAAAGGCTGGGGTATACAAAAATTCCAGCCAAAGAAAGAATTCTAGCTGAGGTCAATAATAGTTCTAATAAGAAAGTGTAGTATGAGGATTTGGTGTCGCTGACACCAGTCCTTTGAACTGACGGAAAGGTGAAATTCCTAGTGTAGACCCAATACTAGTTTTTATGACATTAATGAGATATAAAGCTTATGTAATTCTTATGATAATTGAAACAAATGCTTGCTAATAAGTAACTGTGGTGCTTTACTGAGAAATATAATAAGCATTGCTTATGCAGGGAAGGACTGGAATATTGCACAGGGAAGAACTGGGTAATCTTTAGGACTGGACCACTTGCGTGAAATTTGCATTCAAAGACTGAGAAAATGTCTGTTTCCAGTGATGGGTTATCACTTTGATGTGAAGACACATCGAGGGAACTGCCTGGCTGTCTTAGTTGGTCAAACGATGACAGTGAGTCAGCAGTGTGATTTAGCTCTGAGTAAGGCAAACATTTCTGAAGTAATATTAAGGAAGCTATTTCCAGGACAAACAAAAGTGTTGATGCATTTGCAAAAGGCAGTGCTAAACTTTGGAGTCCAGGGTACAAAAATGAGCATGTGAATGGAGGGCTTGTACTCCACAAGGAGACCGAGCAAGCACGGCTTATTTAGTCTATGAGATGAAACCTCAGAAGAGTTTGTAGGTGTATTCTATAAATACATTATGGATGTAAACATCAGCATAGAAAAAGGAAAAGACATTTAACCTGAAAGTCAATGATGACATAAGAAACTGAGTACAAACTAGCTGTAGATAAATTTAAACTAGAAATTAGAAGAAGGCAGGCAAGCCTAGGGCAGGATTTTTTCTACACTGAACTGAGTTCAGTCTTGTCCTGTAATATTACAAATGAGGTTTTAAAAATAAACACATTTTTGCCCCAACTTTCTAACTCCTGTTAGAAAGTTTTCAGCACCAGAACGAATCAGATTCTGAAACTGCTGTCCACTAAAATAAGTGTGGGTAAAAGGCCCAGCTGTTTTAAAATGGAAGTTGTGTCCACAAATAGGACTGTGTGATGTGGTTAATTCTGACAACACAGAGCTGCTTCATGACCTGGTGATCTATATGAGTTCTGTGCCCCATTCCTGTGTCTGTTACTGTGTTACATTTCTAGATATTTGTTGTTTTCCCTGAATAGGTTACTCTTTTAAGACTGTTTTTGAAAATTCTTGATTATGAACAGCGGCCGTGTTCCTACCTTGTGTTTATCACTTTGCTTGAATGTGTCAACAGTGAATTAGCATTAAATAGTCTGAGAAAAGTGGTTAATATCGATTAATCTATATTCTTCTTCAATCCTTTGAATTTACTTCCTTGAAGATACATCAAAGATGGGCTTGGTTCATAAATATGTTTAGAAGATAAATACAGGAGGGGAAAAGAATCCTGTTTTATGGTCTTTGTAAAGCTCAGAAATAAATCCTTTATATGCAGTAATTGACCTATATGATATGTTTTTCCCAGTTTGTTTCAGATCCTTGTGCCAGCAACCCCTGTCACCATGGTAACTGCAGCACTAGCGGTGATGGCTACCTCTGTCTCTGTAGTGAAGGCTATGAGGGAACAAACTGTGAACACTCATTTCACAGCCTTCCGGTCTCTGAACAGACAGAGGCGATGTCACCAAGACAGAGCAGACCGGTCTCATCCACCTTGGAACCTGATGTTGTTCTTCCTCGTTCAAAAGCAACCATGACGTTACCTACGTGGCAGCCAAAAGCGGGACAGAAAGTTGTAGATCTGAAATGGGATGAAACAGAGGTGAGAACATTCTGTCTAAATGAAAATGCACAGAAAAGAACATTTAAGTGTTATCATTGTTGGGTTGTCGTTTGTGCATGATTTCATGGATGCCTACATGAGTGGACTGAAGATATGATCTCTGCCCTGAGTTCATATGCTGGTAAAATTAAACGCAAAAGAAATCGATACTTGTTAAAAGTGACGCGCTTAAGTTGGCCAACACGTTGTATTGGGTATTTCTTTGAAATGGGATAATGTTTCTTCCAGTCATTTGTATGACACCATATCTCCAAACATCAAATAAATTTAGGAAAATCAAAAGGTTTAAGCAGTACCTTTAATATATTTTTTGCTATTTGCAGTTATAATCGCATGTTGTTTTGAAAAATACATGTCCCTGCAGTGTTAAGAAAGCATAGCTATTTGAGGATTAAAAATGGTAGTCAATATATTACACAGTGCACAACTCTAGAGATGCAGTGATGGTGGAGGAAACTTCTAAACATTTGTTGTATCTCTTAGTAAAATGAGAAACTTAATATCTGGCAAAACTACAACTGGAAAGCACACAACATATGATCCTTAAGAAATGTGATCTTTGCTTTCTACTGTTTTGTACACTGTTTTATTAGTAATTCTTAGATGTCTTGCATAGATTCTAGTATCTGCAACAATTAAAAAAAAAAGTATCAAACTTAACCCAGTTACCGTTAAATATGAATCTTTACATGTGAAAACCAAGTATAGATAGAAAGTATGCTTGCTCGCAAACAAAGAAGAATTGATTATCTCTTGATAACTTTTTCACGTGTTAAGTTCATTCTATCACATGACCATCCTCCTCCCTTCTTCTTTGAAGTCCATCACTGCAAGGATGATTTGTAGGTCTCTTCATTGTTGTTCTCTTACTTGGAGGTGCGAGACCACTACTTCTACATATGCCATTCCTACAGCAGTTGGTACTGGAACTCTCCAACCTGATCCAGAGATCACCCACCTATAATAATACTACGTGTGTGCAAAATGCATCCCAAAGAACAGTCTGCCATAGAAGCGAGCATCTGTTTTGGGGGTAATGGTAGTGCCTTTTTTTTTTGTTTTGCTTGGATCAACGTAGTACCCAGCACTAGGGGTAATGAGGCATGTTGGTGAAGAAATATTATAATTTCAGTAGGCAAAGAATTAAAATCTTTGTGACATCTTTTTCTTAATGAAAAATGCATTGTAGAGTAAAGTCATTTCATTTGAGTTTATTCAGGAATAAATAGGTAAAATGTCAGCTGCCTCTGTGAAGCGTTTCAAGGAGTGTGATTCTTCTGAGGTGTTTTCACACACTACATAATGGGAAAGTGAACAGGCATGAGTTTGATCCTGGAAGAAGTGTATTTTCCTGGGAGTTCTGGTGGACAATGTCTGGAGAACAGAGCTTTATTTCTTGGAATTCCACCTCCCATATCCATTAATTTACAGTAGAACATATGTCAGGCACCACGTATGGAGTTTGGAGAGGGCACTGAGGCAGAAACAAATAATGATCTGCTTTCATTATTTGGTTTAAATGCAGTGTCATCTCTGCATGGGTGCTCCATATGTCATGATCAATTAAGGGCATGCCCTTCTCTGTACCAGATTTCCCTTGTGTGTCTTCCTCAATCTGTGGTCTGGTATTGCATAAGTAGCATTTCTGCCTGGTTTGCATTTTAGGTAGATTCACTAAGCATTTCGGCCAAACAGATCATTCACAAGTGAGTATTTTAATAGCTGAAATTCACCCTTCTGCATCCCTTCTGTTACCTGAGAAATATAGACAGGTTATCAATTGTGACTGCATTATTAACACTAACATGGAAATTGCTTGTTACGCTATTATGAAATTACTTGTGTTGATATGTTTTTAATATATGGTGATGGGTCTTGTATTTTTCACAATCTTTCTAGTGTAGCATAATGACCTTCTGTTCTTTGGAATTCACAGTGAGAGAGATGCTTATCCAAAAGAAAGAGACTTCAGTTGCTGATTTAAGACATTATCTGTGATCTATATTAAACTGAAGAGAGTTGATTTGCCTGAAGGTCTGTGTTCCAAAGCCTCTTTGGTGGAGGCTTCAAGAGTAAAGAGTTAAGCGTTAAGCAGGAAAATACTACCTTTCCTCATAGCTTTAAAAGCTTTGCAAAGCTTGATCCTTTCTTGCCCTCTTAAAAGGAAAAAAAGTAAAGTAACTGTAGGTTTTGTATTGCAAAAATCTACTGTTTTGATCTTCCTTGAGATTCAGAGGCAACAAAGGCTGCTATTATTATGTGTTTGTTTTTTTTTAATCTTCCAAGTCAGCCTGTTTTTTCACATTATTCTATACTGATACTGCAAGTGAACTAATGTTCTTCATACTCTTTTGTCCGTCTGCTCAGAGAGACATTTTGCCAGAATCTCTCCAAATGAAAGTTCTCACTACCTTGCAAGGACGAAGTTTCCATGGAAGATTTTTTCAGGAAGTTTGTGGAACTCAAAAAATGAACACCTGAGAGAAGTAAACTGTCTAAGAGAGGCATGATGTATGGTTACAGTTGGGCATTTTTTCTGTATTCCTTAGATACGAGGGATATACTTGGCAGTGCTTGCTTGACTGAACCTTCTCGGTAATGTCTGCACCAGTAGGCAATATACAGATGTCTTTGAATACAGTTTCATTTCTTAGAGAGCTCTTGCTATAAGAAATTAGTCTTTTCCTGATATGCAGATTAAGGGCTACAAACACAGATCATTGAGAGAAAAAATATTCTTGTCTGTTGGTTTCTTTAGTATAATAGGAGTTTGACTTCGTGCTCAGCTATTGAAAGAGAACTTTTTTTCCTACTTTGGGCAACTAACTTGTTCCACTTGCAAGAGAGATACAACTAGCAATCCACATTTCCCCAGCTCAATGATCTTTTGTGTTACAGTGTAGAAAAGATATATATTAGCCAATAATAGAAGAAAAAAGAAACCATCTCATTAATCCTACTCAACTAACAGATCCAACAAAGGTTTCTGTGTACAAAATCAACTGTTAGAATAGCAGTACCGTACTCTTATATATTACTTTTCCTTAATAGCTCTCAATTTTTTTTCAAAGGAAATCAGCAGTATTATTCACATTTTACAGATGGAGACACTGAAGCACAGAGCAGTAAAGTGATTTGCCAGGTGCGCAGCCAGGAATTAGAATGCTAAGCACGTGAGTCCTAGTCTAACCTTTTATTTATACTGCGATACTACTGCTCAGATTCAAATTTTTGGAACTAGTGATTAGAGGCTACAATAAACTTGTAATTCCCTTTGCAATGGGGACAGCATTTGTTTTACATGTGTTCTTAGTCAGTAAATTATAAGCTTTTAAAAGGAGTATGGCTGGGTCAGGTGGAAAATCCTGAAAGAGAGTGCTCCTGCTCTGCAGCAATGGAACATGCTTAAGAAATAATTCTGCTTGAAACAGAGACCTTTGAATCTTTGACTGCTTTATGCGTTGCTAAATGTTCATGCATTTTTTGCCAAAGCATGCTATGGGTGCAGAAGGAGGCTGAACAGAATCATGGAGGAGAGATCCATTTGAGGTTGCTAAATACGTGGACACTCCATCCTTAGAAATGACAGCTTAGGAAAATCTTTGACATGGAAATGGGCAGAGGCTGGAGGAAATATGCTTGCCCTTTTCTTATCTTACTTTCTTGGTATTTCCTCTTATGATTGCTGTTGGAGTTAAAGTACTGGAATACGTATACTTTTGGTTTGACTTAGGACAGCTCTTCTTATACCTCTAGATAAGATTTGTTTTGGAAGCCTCTATTGTTTTTCTTTTGCTTTTAGAAAAAGATATCATACAAACAACTAAGGAGACTGAAGGAAACATAGATTTTGCTAGAATAATCTTAACTTTCTTCTAGGATAAATCTGTAACTTCACTAAATCTCTCCTCTACAATATTTGTGTATGGAATGTTCTGTACAAATGCCATTCTGATAGGCAACTTGGTGTAAGCATCTCTGGATAGATGATACCCTTTATTATATTTCTTTTCAAAACACAAAACAAAATGTCTCCAAAAGCTCAATATGCTCAAACAAAACTTATGTGAAGTTCACACAAACCTTAATTTAGTATGTTCCATTGCTAAAGGTGTTTAATGGATAGTCATAAATACTAGCTTTCCTAAAATCAAAACTTTCGTATCCCCTTTAAGGACAGAAATACCCTATAGAAAATTCTAGTGAGTGCAATTATGTCAAGATACTGAAGCCCTGCTTGTCTGAGTCTATATTGGTGGGTGGGCTCAGGACTTTCGGTTATCCAGTGCTGTCTTTAAAAAGTATCTGGATTCTTAACTACTCCTTCAGGAATCATCCTGTCTTGAAGTCTTTGAGAGTCTGAGTGTGTGTGTGGGGGGAAGTCTGATGTGTTTACTGCCTTTCAGTGTTTTGGTGTAGAAGTATCTATGGCTGACTTGACTGTCTTTGGTTGAAGTTTACATCCTATCTGGCTCTCTGGCAACCTGAGCTCATACACTGCATGTAAAGATTTGACTATATGGAATTTTTGCTCAATGAACTTGTTTCCACAGGGTTTACTTTTATTATTCAGAACAGCTCCATACACTCTGGAATAAGAAATGACCATTATTTGTTCAAGGAAGTAATATTTATTGAATGACTGTGTCATGGTTTAACCAGGGGGTAGGCAGCTCAGCCCCACACAGCTGCTTGCTCCCTCCCCCACCCAGTGGGGTGGGGGAGAGAATTGGAAGGGTAAAAGTGTGAAAACTTGTGGGTTGAGATAAAGACAGTCGAATAATTAAAAAAAGGGAGAAAAAGAAAACAACAAAGAAAAAACCCAAACAAAACAAAGAAAAACAAGTGATGCAAAAAACTCTAGTTGCTCACCACCAACCGGTTGATGCCCAGCTGCAACAGCAGCCCTGGCCAACTTCCACCCCCCACACCCTAGTTTTATTGCTGAACATGACATCATATAGTATGGGATGTCCCTTTAGTCAGTTGGGGTCAGCTGTCCCACTGTGTCCCCCCAAACTCATGCACCCCCAGCCTACTTGCTGGCAGGGCAGTCTGAGAAGCAGAAAAGGCCCTGACTCTGTGTAAGCACTGCTCAGCAATAGCTAAAACATCTCTGTATTATCAACACTGTTTTCATCACAAGTTCAAAACATAGCACCATGCAAGCTACTATGAAGAAAATTAACTTTATCCCAGCCAAAACCAGTACAGACTGATTGTCAGATTTTATGAAGTTGACGTTGATTTTGGTGGTCAGCTTGAGACAAGAAGGCATCTGGCTAACATGATTACCCAGGTAATCTATCTGAGAAAGTGTCATTGTGTAAGATGACCTACTGTGCGTGATGAAGCATCTGCCTCTTGGTGTAATATTGGCATTGTTAACCCGTGATAGCAATACAAAGTTTTAATAGTGTTATCTAGAGGATTGCCATGCATCAGAATGCACTGGATCCTCTTGGCAGTGTGATTGCTAACTCTACAAAGTGGCTTTTGCTCAGATGAGCAAAGAAACACAAACTGCCAGCCATAGAATTCGCTGGGTGGATATGCAGCCTTCCTTACATCACATTTCAGTGCTACAGTAACTGGCAAGCCTTCTTCATTTGATACTGTTTTTTGCATGCAGTCTGTCAGTCTTCCCTTGGTGTTCTTCAGAGAGGCACTACTCCTACTCTAAAGACTTTTGCTTTTCTCTCCCACTGGTGAGATATGTTAGAAGTAAGCTTTTATTTTATTTCTGTTCTGGTTTTGTTTCAAGCATTGTCCGATATGAAACTCTGGAGGGTAGAAACAAATACATGTAGAGGTTAAGCTATGTGACACTAGATTTTCAGAAGCAGTAGTCTTTCCATGCTACAGGGCAAGGGAACTGCTTTTCTTTCTTTTGTAATTTTGTTCTGTCTGAATGGGATTTCTGTGCCAGAAACGATCCTGGTTTATTGCTTGGCATCTTGATGACAAGAAGATAGTAACTGATCCCCCTCTTATGGTTCTATTATATTGCCTTTTATTTTCCTACTTCTCTTTTCCCTTTTTGATTCTTTGCAGACAGCTGTTCAAGACCTTATAGTCAGGATCTAACCTGTTTTATTTCTCTCACGTGTTATTTTTCCCTTGCATAAGGAATGCTGACAAACGTTGTATTTCTTAGAAAATAAGAGATATCTCTTGCCACCCATATAGACTTGGAAAAGAAGAAATCCTGCAGGCCTTATCCTGATGGAAAAGTAGTTATATGTTCAGAAAAGGTAAAACTGCACATTATGAAACTTGCTTTATTGAATTGAAAGTTAATATGTGATCCCTTGGAAGAAGATTTGAAAGAGTTAGTGTTTGCAAGAGCATTCCTCGTAATGCACTCACCGTGACAGTTTCTGTCCTACTGAAGAAATGGAAGGTTATCTTTCTTAATGACCATGTCAATTTTCCTGGGAGACCACCCCAGAACATAGCCTTGTTTTTCTCAAAGAACTCATTTTCATACCCTTTCCATTAACATAATGTCTTTTCAAATATGTTTAAATTTTTAAGCATAGAGTATTTTTCTTTTAAGCACTGATTTTTCTATAAGATGAGTTTGTATTCATCTCTTTTATTTAGTTCAAGAATGATGTGTGGAACTGATGCATGCATTCATGTATTCAGTTTAGTTCCAGACTAATTTGCCCCACTTTGCTTTGGCTGCAAGACCCTGCAGATTTCTTTGTTGCCCCATTAGGAGGTAAAAACAGGAGAGCAGCTTTTTGAGGTGGAAACACAAGAGATTAACCAAGGGGAACTGTCACAGCTAGCACAGGAGGAAAGCGTCAATTAAAAATACACAGGTGTCTGCGTGTGCACGTGCGTGTGCACACACACGCACACATACTTATTTGTGTGACCTTTGGGGGTATTTTCAAAATGAAGCACTTGTGTGTGTTGGAGTGGGGTTTTGTGAAAGTTGTGATGTCACTGAAGTTACAATGGCAATTTACAGGAAAGACTTAGTAGGCCACTGGCTCATGGGTTGAATTTTTACTCACAGAATCACAGTGTAGGTGAGGTTGGAAGAGACTTCTGGAGATTGTCTAGTCCAACCCCCTTGCTCAAAGCAGGGTCAACTAGAGCAGGTTGCTCAGAACTGTGTTCAGCTGAGTCTTAAAATACCTCCAAGGATGGAGAGTCCACAAGATACCTGGGCAGCCTCTTCCAGTGTTTGGAAGTATCTGTTAGTTTTCAGAAATATTCATTAATGTCTTGTTAACAGGGTAGTGAGGAATTGCTAAGGCTAATGTGAATGTGGTCATTCCACTTACAGACCACTTCTAAGTTTGAGGAAAGTGTGGCATGTTTTGGAAGAAGTAAAAGCCTTCTGCAATTCTTTAAACTCGGGGGCTTGAGATACAAAAGAAATGCAAATGGATCACAGTAGCAGAATGGCTGTATTTTGCACTGTTCAGGATTAGTCTGCCTGTGCTGATGAGGTGGAATTACAAAGGTCTGGTCAGCTTTCGAAGAAACATACTATGAAATTTCATATACAACAAATATCTTCAGAGAACTACTTTCAGTAGTGAGAGGCTGCGAATATGTATGCTAGCATAAATGTAGACTTAGAGTCTGTATGCTACTTTTCTTAGCCTCATTGAATTAAAGGCTAGTCCACTTAATTTGTCAAAGTAATAAAGGCACTCATGTAAAAATATTGCCTTGGGATTTATGTATGTATTTCAGCACTTGTTGAATTAAGTGTATATCTCATTATTCTGGTTGGTGTGTAAGGCAGGAGAGTGTCTGTGCAATTCACACAATTTATTCAGAAAAGTTGTAATATGGAAGAACAATCTGTTGCTCTCTTCTTAGGTACCTCATCTGATTTCCTTTGCAATCTCATCTATACTACTGCTATGGCCTGATAAGGTAATCTAGCCAAGTCACTGCTCTCTTCTTAAGGTCCAGGTAGAGATTGTAGGAATAGGTACTCTTCTGGAGATTTCACTCTTGCTTTCTCAAATGATGCTCTTCTTTTACCCATGTAAAGACTCAGAAGGTTAACACTGTTAAAACATTTGAAGCAGAAATGTAGTTTTTATATATTATGTTTTCTCTTAGAAAACCAAAACATGATTTAGATGCAAACTTATGGAACATGTATGTAAAAAGAAATTCTGTATTTCCTATCAGCAATTTGATATTTAAGCATTTTAAACACTAAGTAATACATTGAAGAACAGCTCTTCAATATATTCGGTGCTGATGTAGGAGCTTATCTTTGTAAGCAGCTCCTAAATGTATTTTAGGCTCTGGCAGGTGCATGAAGATTTTGTTTTCTTTGGTGACTATTTTTAAAGTAGCTGCACCATTTCTGTTGCATCTATAAGTCTGTTCCCCAAGGAGCTTGCTTGCTGTCTTGGAGGTTCTGTACTATTAAAAGCTTCAGGGGAATTTTGGAAGAGTTTGATGTCATTGCAGTTATATGTAATTTTTTTTAAGATTGTCTTTAAATTACTTTAGGTGGTCTGTTTGTATTTTTTAATTTAGCCATCTCACTTTTTAAATTTTAAAGAGGAATTAGGATAGGAACGCTCTTTATTTTACCTTCTGAAAATTGTTTAAGTATATTTTCCAGTGAGTTTGGTTTTAAATATCTCCTACCAGTTCTAGCAGCCTTTTTTTTTTTTTTTTTTGAGGAAGAAATAAAATTTTTTTTTTTTTTTGAGAGAGACATACAGATTGTCTTAATCTTCTGAGTGTCCTTTCTTATTGTAATGTATTAGTTGTCTTTGCCCTCATTCTTCAATCTTTCAGTTTTGCAGAGAGCTCTGTTAAGACAGGAGAGAGGCATACTTAAAAATCTTTATAAAATTTTCCCACAGCTGTCGAAAAACTGTGTAATTCATTTCCTAATTCAGGTATCAAAGCTGTCATTTTCAGGTATCAAAGCTGTCATTTTTGTCTCCATAGTATTTGCCTGAAATAGGACGCTGCTGGAGCCATTTTCTGTTCCTTATGAGAGCTGCTGCTTCTTCTGTGTTTTTTGTCTGACCCAAGTAACAGGTTTTTAAATTAAAAAAAAAAAAAAAATCATCAGATTTCAGCATTTCAGCTGTTGTAAAATCCTGGTTTTAGTGCCCTACTGGTTTAGATTATTATTTTATCAGATTTGTAGAGCATGAAGTCGGGGCCAATTACAAATGGAGTTCCTAGATAGAGAAAGACATCAAACATTACAGATCTCTTAATAGAAGAGTCAAAATCCTGCATTTTGCCTTTTGCTCTTCTGATTACCATTGAAATATTTCCTATGTATGATTTTCATGCTGAGTAATCCTTAATCCTGATGTGTTGGCAAACCAAAGTCTTTTTGGTTTGTTTTTTTCCATTTTCACAAGCTTAAATCTCAGCTTTTGTTATGCAGCCACTTTGTTCAGGTCTTGCTTCTTTAATTTTTTGTCATTTTTTAATTCTAGTTTCAAAGAGATCAATACCCTTTACTTTACAAACTTCTAATATTGAATAGTAAGGTAAATGAAATGCTTAAATTACATTTTCCCCCCTTGTGTTCCAAGGTAATAGATGCATGAAATTGTAAAACTGTATAAATACTTTAAAAGCAAGTGTATTTTTAGATGTAGTATAAGACTGTGTGAGAATAGAGATGTTGATTTCTTTTTTTTCCTTTGTTCCAGTAGGCATATAGATTCTCATAGAAAATGAAAGTTTAAATGTTGGCAAATATAAAAGGAAGAGTGTTAGCCAAACTAATTTTGGATTCATTGTGCCTTGAATGTTTGCTCCATAATTTTAACTTCCAAGATTGAAAAATTGTAATGGATATATTATATTTTTTCAAAATTTATTTGAACAAATACAATAAAATTGCATGTCACTATTTTCATAAACTCCATGTATTCATATTATATGTGCCAGAGAATTCAACGATGAATTGAGTAATCTAGACATTTTTGGGAAATGTGAATACTGAGTATTTGTCTTGCCTGAGTCAAAATCAGCTCTGTCTCCTAAAAATTATTACTTGCATCCTCTTCTGGACTTCTGTTGTTCATGTTTTCATACGTGTTTCATAGTAATGTTTAAAATATGAATTTGAATTTTACTTAAATTTACAAATTAGATTCTGGCTTTTTCTTTGATGGATGATTAATTCATAGAACTGTGTCAGGTTGCATTTTCACTTTGCCAGTAAGGTTGACGTAAAAAGGTTGCACACGTATTCTAGGTGACTAAAAAAATAACATTGCAAAATCTGCCTAGCAATTTGAAGATGAAACTGACTGATTTTTTTTTTTACAGTGTGATATTTCATAGGCAAGCTGATGAAGATACCTGAGAACTACTTAATTAAAACTACTGATGATGTTAATGTAGGCGATAGAAAGACTCAATTATGCCACATAAAATATCACTTACTTGAAATAAAGTTATCATTGGAAACGCTAATGGTTTTCAAACTGCCTTTATGAAATTACTACTTTACAAGATATGAATAATTAAGGAGTCTGTCTGTGATTCCTTTGTGTTGTATGGCATCCTGTATGGTGTCTTGATCTAGTTAATACAGTAACTGATTTCTACGCCCACTAGGCATCACAGATTTGGCAAATACATCCTTTCACTCTCAACTGTGCTCGTAATTTTTTTCCATCTGAAAGCATTGTTTGTCCAAGCAATTTTTACTTGGAAAAAGTAGTAATGGGCAAGTGGGAGAGTATTTTTTTAAAGTAATCTCTGTTTGGAAAAAAGCCTATTTCGATATAGTAGAAAGACAATATCAGTAGTCGCTATTATAAATCCTCCAAGATCACCTAAATTAATGATGCAATATTTCTTGGATGTGGCAAAAGTTAGAGCTTTATTTATTATTTTAAAAGACCAGAAGCCTATTCATCTTTTTCTAAACATGATCACTTTTAAAGTAAGTTGCCTGTAGAAGTTCACACTTATGTGCAGGAATTTTTTGTTAAAATAAAAACCTAAAAGGATGGTTATGTGAATTTTCGGAATGTTTGTTGGTAGCATAAGTGTTTTGGTGAATGTTTTGATCCATCCTGATGATTTTTAAAAGATGACTGCTGGACTATTAGTGTTATTTTTAAAAAAATCTTTAATGTTTTCTTTGGTCAGATTTTCTGGTTTAGTGTTAGATAAAACTATTTTTACTTTCAGATAACTCCAGATGTGGCTTGTGGAAATGCCAGTTCCAATAGCTCTGCTGGAGGCCGGCTTATCTCCTTCGAAGTTCCACAGAATACATCAATAAAGTAAGAATATTTGCCATATGTGATGAAATATAAAAATGTTTTTATTTTAATTTGCCTGGATATTTTAGACAACAGTTTTTCAGATAGGCAGATTTGTTAAATGGCTAAAAGTATATGAAAGAACTTCAGACGGACTTCAGGCATCTAGCAGTGCCACAACGGCTCTTTGCTAGGTATAATTTTTCCCACATATTTAATGTTTTAGAAGATGTAAGCATGTAAACTGTCTCTGGGCTATCAGAATGCATAGGAAATTAGGGCACATGTGTTGAAGATGTCAGTTTGGAGAAGATACGACATTTCCTTTCTCCTTCATGCAGTGAACAGTGATTGTCCCGCTCTACTCTGCACTGGTGCGGCCTCATCTTGAGTACTGTGTGCAGTTTCGGGCGCCACAGTACAAAAAGGATGTGAAGCTACTAGAGAGTGTCTGGAGGAGGGCCACAAAGATGGTGAAGGGTTTAGAGGGGAAGCCGTATGAGGAGCGGCTGAAGTCACTTGGTCTGTTCAGCCTGGAGAAGAGGAGACTGAGGGAAGACCTCATCGCGGTCTACAGCTTCCTCACAAGGGGAAGAGGAGGGGCAGGTGCCGATCTCTTCTCCCTGGCGACCAGTGACAGGACCTGAGGGAATGGCAGGAAGATACGCCAGGGGAGGTTTAGGTTGGACATTAGGAAAAGGTTCTTCACCCAGAGGGTGGTGAGGCACTGGAACAGGCTCCCCAGGGAGGTAGTTATGGCGCCGAGCATGACAATATTCAAGGAGCGTTTGGACAATGCTCTCAAACGCATGGTGTGAATTTTGAGGTTGTCCTATACAGGGTCAGGAGTTGGACTCGATGATCCTTGTGGGTCCCTTCCAGCTCAGGAGATTCTATGATTCTTTAATGTCAAGATGCACTGGCTGGTAGAAAGTGTTGCCATTGACTATATAAATGCATGTGTTTTGTGCATTTCTATTTGTTTTCTGGATTATTGCTTTGGGTGCCATCATCAGCTGTGAAATCTTTATGTATGTCCTGCAAACCACATTTCTCAAAAATTTGAATTTATTTTGTTTTTCACTTTTCAAACTCATGATTTTTCAATCAAATACTTGCTTTGTTACTTTTAATGAGCAGAACCTGACTTCCTAGAAAGATCTGATTCTGTCAGCTGGGATGAGGCATTTTCTTATTGGAAATTCTATTCCAAATAAAAATCTGCCAACGTAGTTCTCTGGCTCACAGCTTTACTGCAATTTTAGACTTACATTTTCCCAAAATAGCCTACTTTTCTCATACTGTCATCTTATCTTTCAGAATCCCAGCTTTCAGTTAAAAAAGGCCATGCTCACAGGAAAAAACAAACTGATGCAAGCAGACAAGCTGCAGACAGTTTGGAGCAGTAACTGTTAAACGTGGGAGCTCTCCTACTCTTCCCACGGGACTTTGAATCGTGCTCATTCATGAGCATTAAGCCTAAGTCAGGAAGAGATCTGTGAGTGTGGATGCTCTGGCTGGCTGGAATCTGTAAGCAAACAAGTGTCTTTTCTTGAAATCAGGAATAAGCTGGCATTTGTGGATTCTGCAGCTGTATTTAAGACTCTTGATGGAGGGACCCCATTTTAAAGGAGGTTGCAGAGTACACAGTCATTTTTGGTCATTTTTTACACTATGTATCTTTAATAGTGTTTTATATCTGGGTAGATTAATGCAGGTCAGTTTCTGTCTATCTTTCATTGTATTTCCTGTGTTAAAGGCCCAAGTAACATCTCTGGTTCAATGGCTATCTACGAAAGGAAAATAATTTCTGTTTAATAATTTTATTTTGTTTTGATTGTCAGGTGTGACCTAAACTGTGAAACCAGTTGCTATCCTCTTCTAAAAGTGAGATGGTCAGCTTTGAGGGTAGCGATGGTGTTTGTTCTTAAAGAGGAGCCAAAATACTGTCAAAAAGTTGCTTTTTATGGTGTCTAGTTGCAACATTTTTTCAACTTGTGTCAAACTTGATTGCAAAACTTTGCATTTCTTGTTTTGAACTCAAATAAGACGTGACAAGGGAGACACTGCCTTCGTTTTTTAGCAGGACTGAAACAATTTCAGTACAGGAAATTGTGGAACAGAACTTCATCTCTGGGTATTTGGTGGCTTGTTTTGAGCAGGAGAGAATTATCAGTTTTCAGCAGTTGGATGCAGTTGCGTTTGAATTTTTGGAGGATAGTTCAAACTCATTTGGGATTCCTTCAGAGGAAATTAATGCAACTATTTGGGAACTTGCCAGAAACATTACAGGTTTTTATTTTTTCTTTATGGAGGTGAGTAGGGAAAAAAGTATCCTGAGAGGAAAGAAGCACTGACATAGATACAGTGCTCCCTAGTGGAGCCAACAGTATGTATGCAGTTGTAGATATTACTTTAACCAATCTGTCAATATTCAGGAAGGCACAGTGGACTCAGTGACTTTGGGAGCATTACATGAGTCATTTGATTTACAAGAATAAACTGTTCTGAACTTTCGATCTGGTATGTCAAACAAATGAGGATTTCTACCAGGACCCGTCTCCCTGTATTGAATGAACGTTGAATGTTCTTCAGTAAACAAGAGGGCTGGATGTACTTCAGCTGCAGAAAATGATGGCATTGTATATGTAGAATGGAGGTACTATTCAAAGAGGCATAAATACAAAGACTGAATAAGGATGCTTTACTATTATGTAATGTTTATGTAAAACTTCTTGGGCACTAAGATGGTGTCCTTCAAGTATTAGAAATTGAGACTGTATGATTACATTGCTATTACATATACTATTACGCAAATCTTACTATTGAAGCATTTTTTATTTTTGTGGACATGCTAAAAACCTTCAGGCCTTTTCCTGATTCCATACTTGCTACACCTAAGTTTTCCTTCTTTGTTGATAAGCTTTTGTTCTGCAGTGATGTACTTCCTAATAACACCAATTTCCCTCAGTGTAAATATTCTTATCATTTCTTTTGTTAGAATAAGGCAAGATGCTACTGCTTCTCTTATCCTGCTATGGAAGGTCACAACCACTGGATTTAAACAGTGTTCACTTATTGATGGCAGAAGTGTCACTCTTCTCCAGGCTCTGGGTGGACTTGTTCTTTCTGAAGAAATGCTAGCGTTAGGAAACAACTACTTTATTGGTGAGTAACATGCTGACTTTTTGTTTATCACCTCTAGGTGACAGCTGATGGTTTACCCAACATTTAGAGAAACAAAGAGGTAATTCCCTTAATTTAAGTGCTGCTGAAAGATCCAGGTGTGATAGTGGGACTGTGTTTTAGACATTGGTTCATTCAAAGCAGACAAGTACACTAAATTCTTACACAGGTGGCACCATTCAGTTTAAAATCTAGATGGTGATTTTCACCCAATACCTTTAGACCATGCAAGGTATTTTACATGTTCTATTTTAATCAGCTGTAAAGCTTTTGGTAAATGCTACAGTAAATAACTCTGAATGTTTGAGTTGTTTCTTTGTCAGATATTGTATCATGGGATACTTTGTAAAGAAGCTTAAGCCTGTACACAGTAAACTTGAAAAAAATATATTAGAATAGAATAGGAAATCTGATATTCTAACAGTGTATACTTGCACTACTTTTTCTCTTCTAGTTTTGTCTCTGTGAATATGAAACCTTAGAAATGTACTATATGTTTCACTGGGCAATTAAATGTTAAGCACTTTGTGGAAGGGGTGAATGAAAATAGGCTGATATGTTATTTTTATGTGTATGGGAAATAATACTGATTTAATGCAGTATTTATGCATAGACACAATAAACTTAATTAAATTGAGCTTTCTGAGCAGATGGTTTATTATACCAATAACATGAAACCAAAGTCATTGTAATAACAGCATTTATTGTAATCTGCTTGAAATGCTGTGTATCTTATAATGAAGTATAAGCTGCCACAAATTGTTATTCAGCAACTTATCATGCTAATAAATGTAAAATTAAAAGCATTCTGATGCAGAAACGTTGGGCCAAATTCTAAGTGTGTAGCTAGTACAGAAAAAAACCCAAATGCAGAAGTAGTGCCATGTTGTCTCCTTTTTGAGCTGTCACTTAGCAAAGATATTGCTTGAAGGTTGTTAGTACAATAATTTGATTAAGGTCAGCAATGGTTTCATTTACTGATATTTATTTTCTTCAGATAATCTTCTAGTTCCTTATATCTTCTTTATTACTCACTTCCTTCCAAGATACTTACTTTAGCTTTTTTTTTTTTTCTTTTAATCTAGTTTTGCATTTATTTTGTCAGACTTAAAACTCTCTTGATGTGTCTTCTTTAGGAATAAATTTTTGCATTTGCCTTGTGGTAGTTAATGTACGATAAAAGTAAGTAAAAACTTGCTGAAGACAGGATAATTTGTGATTTCTATGCACTCATGAAAGTACCTAAAGGTATAGCTTGGTCTATAAGCTCCCAAATAGAGGGCCTAAGTTGCTCTGTGAAGGCTCCACTTGACTGTACATGCCATACAGTATAGGCTATTAATTAAATAACTAAAATGAATATTGTCTTACTCTTTCATAGTTTGTCTTGTCCTACTTGTCTCTCTGTAGCTGTCTTTCTGTCACTGGGATTTTTGCTTTGAATTGTTTACTGTGTGCTAGGTAAAATAAGGTGAAAATATACCTTTTCCTTGATGAATATAAAACAAGGTTTAGTTCATAAAAGTTGTACTAATTATCTTGCTTATTTCCTGCAGTACAAGTTTTTCTGAGACCTCTGATTTTACTTCCATCTGGTTTTTGATACGTTCTTTGGTCTTTCTAATTTCCCGATTGTGAAATTCTTTGTAGAATTTTCCAGTTGTTGTACTGTAATTTGATTTATGTAAAGAACATGAGTCATAAATACGTATGCATGGAGCAGCAGAGAGACTCCAATAACACAGTGATACGTTCATGAATAGGAGCATCTGAGTGCTTTGTAAAGATGAGTGCAGATATAGTGCATTTGAATTTTTATAAATCCTATTTATTTTAGCAAATGGATGGATTACTTGTAGTGCTTTTGATAGAAAATGAATATGAAACATTCACTCTGCATATCTTTTTAGTCCTGAGGCGTTGCAACTCTATGCTATGATATAATCAAGTGATGAGATAACCGTTTTCTGGAGTAAATTATTTTTTGTGGCCTTAATTTAGTTATGGTTTTCCCCAGAATAACTGGGATAACTTGAGCAGAAAAATGGTGAAATACTAAAGGAATAGGGAAACTGAAACATGAATTTGTTAGTTTAAAAGTGTTTGTGACCTATCAACATTTATTGTAAGAAAGAGAAAGCAGAGTAGCCTCTGGATTTTCTTCTCAACTGTATGGAAATATTCTGCTTATTTTCCATCATCAGTTGTCGTCCAATAAAGTGTAAGTCTTGGGTGTAAAATGAACTTAGTCATTTGGTGTGAAAAATGCTGAATTTTATCTGAACTCAACTGAAATCCATAATTCAGCTAAGGTCTATATAAAAATAGTTAAATCTTTACTTCAGACTTGATCCAGATGTATGGAAATGGTCCGTGAATCTGACACACCTCACTTAAGTTTTTAGTTTCAATAGTGTAGTTTTCAAAAAGATCAGATGAATAAATTTTTTCTTATAGACAACTTCCCATATGTTTCTTGATATACATGACAAACTTATTCTAAGGTACAATAAATTAAAATGGATGATGATAAAAAAGCAATAATGTAGCATGTGCTTTCCTTGATGATATTTAAGCTAGAACAGTCACGAGGCCACAAGATACTGTAAGATGCTGTAAGCATAGAATCACACAGTAAGGTTGTGGACCAGTTGATATATTTACTTCATATGATTTCCCCCTGCTTCCCCCACTCTTTTTCTGTTTATTCAAATGAGGTTTTAAAGGATTCTTCTCTTAATTGGTGAATTCTGTACAATGTAATTTTTTTGACCTTTTGAAAAATTTCTAATTAGAGCTGTAAAAGAAAAATGGGGAAGATCTGAGTGGTTTTGGTTTTTTTTTCTTGTGTGTCTTTTGATCTATGTCTTATTTGAGTCACTTCTCACTGTGTTGTCTCCCAAATTTTGTTACTCAGCAAGGTACTTTAATTACCTCTTGCAAATCTTTCTGGATAAGATGATTACATCAAAGATGAAACCTTTAGGGAAATATTATTTGTCTTGTGTTACCTCATGGTGACACAAGTTTAAAGTTGTTTAGACAAGATTGAAAAGACTCAAAAGTTAGCAGTAATGTACTGATTTGCTGATCATGTGATTCAGGGCACAATGTCTAGAGGTTTGAAAGAATGCTGTCTCAGATCTAAAAATAGACACCTGGATCATAGTGCTGTTTGCCCCAGAGACAGTACCTGAACTGTATGAGAATGAAGGGTTTGAGGGAAGGAGAAGACTGTAACACAACTAAACAAAAAAGAGCAGTCTGTTTCCTATAATGTTATTTATAAAATGGCTGCTGCATCTGCAAACAGTCTTTTGCAGTGCAGGAAAAGAGTTATGATGCTGTGATTATGCAGCATGATTATGTTGTTAAATTACAGCATCTACCCCATTAAAATAAGCCCCAGTAGATGGGAAATAGTACTAACTTGAAGACTGGCTTGTACCTTCTGTAACACATTCTTACCATGACTGCTTTGCTTACAGTGTTTTTAATGAGTTTGTCTGTAAGATTTGATACTACACACGTGCTGGTCTTCTAAAATAATTTATTATGTTTTATTAGAAAGTATACTTATTAGCCAATGGGAAAAAAGACCAATATGATTCAGGTTTTGAAGTGAAAAAGCCCCTGAAAGTACTGATTTGCTCACTAGGTTAGGTGTAGGATGAAGCACACAGCATATCCCAAGGTGCTGGTGGCTTTTAACGCCAAGTTACTACTAGACAAAGGTAATCACTAGATGGTTGATCTGTAGTACAAGCCAGGTGAACTGTTGATCTCTGCTCACTATTTGCAACAAAAATGCTTCAGTTGATGCCAAGAGAATTTCAAAAGTTTTGTGCCCCGATTCAGGACTTTAAAAAAAAAAAAAAGTATTTTATTGAGGGCATTTCTGAATAACAAGTGTTTTTAATACCTATACAGAAAAATATCTATTCTGTGGAGTGCTATGAGTGGATATCGAGATTTGCCAAAGATATAGTTGGGAAGTGAAGGAGGAGGTAATCAATCATATTTTTAAGTAAGAGATGGCAATAAAAGGATCAACATTTAAAATATATTAATTCATGGAAAGTCTGCCTTTTACTTCAATAGAGTTATAGCTTCACACCATTTGTCCCAATATTCTTTGAAGTTAATGAGTGATTCCAGTATAAACTATTTATCATTTTTATAAAATGTCTCATCAGTATTTGTTTTAATTCAGGATCTTAATATCTTTATTCCAGCAATAATTGTACTAGAATATTTGAAAATGAGTAACTGCAAAACTTTACCTTGTTACTGTCACGCACCTATTCTTCATTGCAATATTTCTTGAAAATTTGAAATCAGATGAAATACATTTTTCAAGTCTGAAAAAATGAGATAAGAGTACTCTGATGCATCATCAGTTTGTGCATGAGTCTTTCAGACTGAAGTTCTTATGAATGTTAATAGGTTACAGCTAAGGATGTCTGTGGTGAGTTGAAAGTGCTGCTCATTATGTGTTTTGGGGGGAATCTAATCCACCCAGCATTGTGCACTTCTCTCTTTCAGTGAATAATGTACTGGATTTGGGAACATGTACAGGAACATGTATATCTTTTTCTATACAAGTTTGTTGCAAGTGCATAAGATTTACTAAATAGATTAAATAATATCTCTCTTGAGAAAATAATGCCTTAACATTTTCCTTTAGAAAATAAAAAAGGCCTTGCTGAAGGACTTTGAAGGACATTTTCAGCTTATATGGCAACTCTCTCAAAAATCTTCTATGATTTGTTGAATGCATCTTTTTTTATCCAGAAGTGCAATCACACTCTGATTGAAAACTGGAACATTTATTCTGAAAACACAGTCTGCTATCAGAACAGTGAAAAAACCAAAACCAACACATAATAAAAGCATTAAAATATTTTTTTTTTAACGCTCACATTTTAGAAGTTTTACAGTGACTGTGTACCATCTGTTTTTTCATGAGTTCGTTAATTTACTCTGGCGCTAATTAATATACCTGTTCACTGAGGCAACAATTCTGTGCTTCATGACTCAAGAGACACCTGTGGATGTTAGACTTACAGTCAGTTGTAATATCACACAGCTTCCAGTCTACTTGGTAAACTAGTATAGGTATACCTATACTGGTATACAGTTAGCAAATTATACTTAACAGTCCAATTCTGCTAGTACTCAAAACCACCATAGCTTTTTGTTGTTGTTGTTGGATGAATTTGAAAATTGGTAATAAAATTGCATATTGTATGATTATCACTTCAGCTTTAAGAAGTGTTTATTTTGAGGTTTTGGGCGTAATGTAGAGCATGGAGTTGGCAGTGCTGACTCTGTGTGCAGGCAACCTATTTCCTTCCTTTCTCCCAACAACATAAAAAATGCGATTATGTTTTCAGGTCTTTATCATGGTTATTAGGATATCAACTCTTTTGACAAAATCTGCTTCTCATCAGCTTCCATTACAAAATGTTGGAAAAATTGCTTTTCTGCCTTGGTGTGCCCACTGCTGAAGCTGCAATGATGGGAGCTGTTTCAGGAAAATAGTAAAACAGACAGTTGCGCATAAGTATTTTGCCTCCATTTCCCCATAGGTAATATGATAGAAAAATTTGTGTATCTATAGGTGTTAAAAAATGCTTGTAAATAGCTTGAAAGTACTTGCTTTTTTACTTTGTACTTTATTTAGCGCTTCCGTGATGCAGCTTAAAAAGCAGCTTTCATGAGATATTGACACATTAGTTTTTTAGTTTATTGTCTGCTTATAAAATAAGAGGAAGAAATTTATAAACAAAATTGCTATTTCTCAGACAAGACTTTACAGATAATAAGGCAGAAGGTTTAAAATTTAATATGAATGAATATTTTTATCTGAATAGAAAATAAATCCTCCAGCACAATCTTTAAATTATAATGCTTATTTTTATCACAGCAAAGAAAAACTGATGTAGACCTGGTGTGTAATCTGGTTTTCTGCAAGATGCCCAGCCTTTTAGATCAATACAATTTAACTAACTGGTTTAAACTATAATTATAGAGTATTTCAAAAGTATGTCCTTAAATAAAATTGGTAGCTGTACAAACTCACTTGAAAATGGATGCTATAGCATCTTTATGGTGAGATGAAGAATACTGATGCTATTCAAATGCCAGCACCTATAAGGCAGCTTGCTTAATTCCACAAAACTTTGTAAAGTTTTGCTTAAAAAGGAAAACTAATGCTCGGCTCCTCAAGCGCAAGAGAACTGTTGCATTTTAAAAAGTGTGTGAACCCTATGTATGTATGTACAGAAAGGATAATATTTTCCTATCCAAAATGCTGTCCTGCCTTTCTAATGCAACAAAGTATTTTCTTTAATATCTCTGCCCTGAGCAGTTATTTGCTCTCTTGATGGTCCTTGGATTATTTAATGAATCTCCTTGCAACATCTCATCATACGTTATCAAGTGGTCACCACTAATATGACTGCAGGTATATTGAATAGGCAAAATTACACCAGAGTACAAAATACTATATTAAAAATAAATAATCTAGAGAGATATTTTGAAACAAGTCAGTCTGATTTTCTAGCTCTTTTTAGCTGGCTATAGAATTTCAGATTAGGAGGCAAGTTGTAACGGTGTCTTTTGGATGGTGTGTTTTGTGTTGTTACTTATCTTTAAAACATGCACATATTTCCATCGAAAGAAAGCAGTTTGCGTGTTGAAATTGTTTTTACTTAAGCAAAAATGAAACAGGACAATTTTATTTCATAATAGGAGATGTGTGAATTGAATTCACTGAAAGCCACATAATCAAGTTACTCTAGCTTTAACAAGTTACCGTGTGTCAGCTGGGCATCTGTGTGAGCTCCTAGCCCATGGCATATGTGCAGTCATTTGACTTAACCCTCTTTCACTCTGGACTAAATTAAATCACATTGCCTTGCACATGCTGTAGTTGGAGTGTTCACGCAGTTCTGCTGCTCAGCTGACGTGCAGTAACGTGTGCGTAGTGACTAGTTACCTTTGTGCAAGTCAGCCTTGCTGGTGAGGAAATTTGGTGACAACCGCTCCAGTTAATGGGGTTTTCATTTTTATGTGTGCAATTTGCCTGGAAGGGCCCTATTGTAGGCAGTATTGAGTATTGCGCTCAACTGTAAACATTTCCCTGGGGTTCTGGGCATAAGAGCTAACCTTGCAGAAAATGGCCTTGTGATAAACAATAGCAGCAGCAGAAGTGCGAACAGCGTAAAAAGTTCAATGAAATGTTAATTTCAATTACTTTTTTTAAAGATGGCCTTATGAGGCAAAAAGTTAAGCATTCAGTTGAAATCCAAACCATTCTGAAGAATGCTGTTAGGCTATAGAAGAAAGAGTATCTTTATAAATATGATAAAAAACAATATCCTACCCTGCCCTTCATGATCAAGTTACGTATACCTCATCTCACATATAAGTAGATGTTAACATTAGACTATTTACTTTTTTATACATTGTATTATGTTTTAAGCTAGCATCTAAAAAATTTTTACTCTTAGAGTTGTCTTTAATCAGTAAATTATTAAAAATTAATTTTTATTCACTGCTACTTCTAGCAAGTAACAGTGGGAAATTATTTTTCTAGTCTATCTTTGGATGTTCATCTGCTCAAATTTGTAATGCTTGGTGAAATACCTTTTGTTTGTTTATTTTTAAGATTTCTCTTCCTTCAAATATGACTTTTGTGACCAATTCACAGTCAAGATATTTACATTCACTTGATCACATGGTTGTTTGCACGGAGAAATCTTGGACAGACTGCTTACCCTGACCTGTAAAATAAGGATACTAATGCATAATTTAAAGGAAAATGTGATGCACATTTTAATAACACTTGTAAAATGCTTTGAGATCTTCAGCTAGTAGTGTAACATACAGTACAGTGTTTTTAAAAGTAGGGTAGCCACTCATGAGTGTTTAAGTTGAACCAGTCACTATAGATAAATCCTAGCTAACCTAGTGATCCAATCTACTGTAGCTCCCCATTATCGCGGTCCCAGCAATGTCATTTGTATTCCACTGCACCTAACTGCTTTTGTGAAGTGTGGTATCAGAGATTCTGGTGGTCTACATTTGTGCCCAGAATAGTTCACTGCCAGCTTGGTAGCATTGTGGAGATGCTGATCAAGAAGCACATAACAGGGAAATTGCGGTACAGGAGATCTATTCGAGGATTAGTCTTGTCAGCCTTTGCTGGGCTTTCACCATTATTTTGGACAGTAAAGAGAGTCCTTGAAGCTATGACAGAAGGTCACACTCTAAGCTACTGTCACATCTCCTTAATAAGTTGTATGCAAGTGGTTTCATAAGTGTAAGTGTACTCTTGCTAGCTGACTATTTCATAATCCTATCATGGGTTTTGGTCCAGTCAAGCTATTAAGTTTGGTAGTTGTTTAGTAACAGTGAAATTTAGAAATTGCCATTTGTTATAGAGGAAATGTAATGGAACATGTGCTTGGGGATTTTTCTATGCTAAGTGAATCCAACTGGCCTGCTCAGTTCATAAATATATTTTACCTGTCAGTCCTGCAAAACTGAGCTCCAGCTTGAAAGCCAAGCTGTGTGCTATTTCTTCCCAAAGTTTCAGTAACAATTTTCTGACACCCAAATTTTGCTTTCTATTATCATAGAATCATAGAATCATTAAGGTTGGAAAAGACCTCTAAGATCATCAAGTCCAACCATCAACTAACACCACCATGACTCCTAAACTAGGCCCTGGAGTGCCACGTCTACACCTTTTTTGAACACCTCCAGGGTTGACGACTCCACCACCTCTCTGGGCAGCCTGTTCCAATGCCTAACCACTCTTTCGGTAAAGAAATTCTTCCTAATGTCCAATCTAAACCTCCCCTGACGCAACTTGAAGCCATTTCCTCTCGTCCTATCGCTAGTTTCTTGGGAGAAGAGTCCAGCACCCGCTTCCCTACAACCTCCCTTCAGGTAGTTGTAGAGAGCGATAAGGTCTCCCCTCAGCCTCCTCTTCTCCAGACTAAACAACCCCAGGTCTCTCAGCTGCTCCTCATAAGACTTGT
>WAAD01043180.1:17657-66499 GCA_013389945.1 Fregata magnificens | reverse complement strand
CAACCTTAATGATTCTATGATTCTATGATTATGGCCTAGGTGGATGAACTACTTGGTGGCTGGAAAAACTCAAAAGGCAATAGTCACCAAGATGATCAGGGGTCCTGTGAGGAAAGGCTGAGGGAGCTGGAGAAGGAACAGATTCAGGGGGACCTTACATCAGCCTGCCACTGTCTGCAAGGAGGCTACCAAGAAGATATCTGGTAGTCTGCTCTTTGCAGTGGTGCATGGTAGGATGATGGGAGACAATTGGCCTGAATTGAAATATAAGAGGTTTAGACTTGATATAAGGAAAAACTTTTTCCCATGGGGAGAGTCAAGGAGTGCATCAGGTTGTACAGATAGGTTGCGCGGCCTTCATCCTTAGAGGTTTTCAAGACCCGACAGGGTAGAGCCCTGAGCAACCTGGTCTGATCTCATAAGTGACCCTGCTTTGAGCAGGTGATTAGACTTCAGACCTCCTGAGGTCCCTCCCAGCCTGATTCAAACTTCAGGAAAGTGAGTTTTACTGCGTGGGAAGAGGGCTGTTCCTAGCTTACCGCTTTCATTGGCAGAGAATGCTCTACTCAGACACTTATAAGAGCCCAAATTTTGCAGTCTTCATCATGGATTGCTAGGCTACATTGATTTCCAGTTATTTTACCTGGTAAACTTCTCTATGAGAAGAGGGAATATTATTACACCAAAGCACCTGTTGTGATTATTCATATTTTATTCATTCTGAAGTCAAATGTGAGGTTTCCAGAGAGCTTGATAATTCTGTACAGCTAAAAAAAATGCACTAAAACTGATTAAAAAAATTTGTGAGTTTTTTAAATTAAAAAGAAAAAGTTTAAAGTAACTGAATTCATTACCTGTTCTTCTGATTCCCCACTCTTAAAAAAAAAAAAAAAAAGGAATATTTAAAAGTTCTTAAAATATCACGGAAGATCTGTTAGTGCAAGGAGAGTCTGATATTTCTGTTTTAAGGATCATTTCTGTTCTCCATGAAAGTATTATGAAAGCTATGATTTTTAGGTGTTAATCAGAGACCCAAGTTTACTGATAGTGTCAAACTTCTTGGCATATTTTTTATTTGTTCGCTTAAGCTTTCTTTCAATCCATAAGAAAGCCTGCAGGGATGGGGGATGGGGGTGGAAAAAGACATTTTGGAAAGGACCAAAGCACAAATACTGCAGGTAATCTCAGTTTGGAAAGTGACTTCCCTTCCCTCTGAAGCTAACATTGAGATGGTGAAGCCCATAAGTTTCTTTCTGTACAATGTATATGTGAGCACGAAATCTAAGATCAAAGTCTGATGTCACTTATTCTAGAATAACTACACTAAAGCAGAAGTCTGTTTGGAATACAGTGACAGAGTGGCCAAATCTGGCTGATGCTGTGAATGGGTAACACTGGACAACCTCCAACCCTACGCAACCCTTGGTGCGGGAGGCACGACCAGTCTTTGTCACCATGAACAGTGTTTCAAATACTGCCGTTGTGTTGAGGCAAGGTGGCCTGTGCTGATGGGGTGGGACTGTCTCCCTCCCCTACAAGCAGCTCGCTTTCCTGCGAGTCTGGCAACAATCTAATTCAAGCCATTCTTACTGTACTGGGATAGACCCTACCCACCGTTTAATATTTCTGGGTCCTAAACACAAGGGGCTACCAAATATCTCCCAGCACATACTGGGCTCCAAACAAGCTGTTTGAAAAGCTTCCTTTTCTGCTGCCAATTTTTTTTTTCTTTTTTTCAACTAATTTTTACCCTTTCCTGTATTGAAGTTTTCTCCTTATATTGCTAGATAAATAAGAATGAGATGTGATTTTCAGGAGACAAAGCTGCTGGGTTAGGTTCATCTCCAGGACAGCTTGCTATGAAGTTCCTTTTGGATTTAACAAACTGGCTTGTTATTATGCTCTTCCCCCCAAAAATCCTATGGGAACTGAGTGTTGTTGCCAAACCTTGATTTTTGTCTTGGGCCATGAAGAACAGCTGGATTTTATCATGGAGTTATTGTACTGTTGAATGTTCCACAATTATAGAGCATTAGTATGCACACAGGAGTATGCAAAGACTTTACAAGTATAAAATATTCAACATTTATGAAAGAAGCCTTTTTATAAATTTAGATACTAATTGGCCAGATATGTTCATGAAAACTAAATAGTAGCAGCAGCCCACTATGTTTCCAGTGAATCTCGTTAATTAATATGCTTGAGAGATTCTTTTATTCTTTTAATTTGCAGAAGATAGAATGACAGTCTCTTTCCTCTGCCAGAGGAAATGTGGCAAGCATGATTTGTTCTAAGAGTTGTTGATTTGCAGTTTCTCAGCCACCTTAGCCATAAATTTGCTTAAGAACATGTGTGACTACTTGGGTATGTAATTAGGTGCTTTTGTGATCTACTTACAGTTTAAATTATGTTGTGCCCTTTTCATTTGTGTGTAAAACAGTGCTGAGATTGGCTGTTCGATAGTTTGCCAAATTTCTGATATTCTTGCTCTGAATAAGTCTGAGAGAAAATAGGTCCTCCGTATAGTTATTTTTGAAAACATACAGCTTAAATGGACTAAGAAAATTAAACGATGTTTTGAGAAATTAACTTAAATTCATTCTACAAATTAAATGACAAATGTTCTAAGAACAAGAAACTCTTGTTTCAATAAAACATGAAACACTGAATGTTCACAAGTCAAGACGTTCCAGTGTAGCTGCTAACGTTAACATCAGTTGGGTATTGAAACCTGCTGGGATCTCAGAGAGAAACTGGCACCAGCGTGAATCCTGAGAAGATACTGAATGACACCGCTGCCGATGCTGAGCTAACAGAAAGTCGCCTAATGGTGTGGCCCAAACTCAGGTTTAGTAGAATATAGTGAATCCACATGAGGTTGAAACTACATGATCCATGGCTGAGTTTGATTTGATAGTTTTTAGGTAAGGTAGAACAACTTTCTCCTGTTATCTGATGATCTAAACCTATACTGATTCATTGTGAGGTTTTTTATCAATACCGAATACACACATTCCAAACCTGTCAGATAGAAGAGGATCATATAATGATTTTAAAAGATAAACCTTATTTCTTATTAGCAAAGATTTCATTGTCTGCTGGAAAACAAACCAAGCCAAGTAAGATAAGTAGTTTTGCCTTTTTTACATACTACATTTCTCTTTAAGGGTTACAGATGGGATTGTAACTCCTCACAAGTAAAAAGCATGAGAGTTAAGACAGATAATACGAGAAGTAAAGGGCTCACCTCAAACCCTACAGCAGTCTTCTGCAAGAGAGGAAGAATATGTTTTTCTGTGACAAGGTTGTTCTGAAAGATTGGCTTTTTAAATGAGAATATATCCAGTGGAATAGCATGTTCTTAGGAATAGCATGTCCTTATTACACTTGATTGTAACTAACCTGCCAGAAAACACTTTTTCCAATAAGCTCCATTAATAAAGGTGGATTGGGTTCAGCTCAGTGTCTCAGTATTCATTGAACAGGGTTCCTGTGTTTGATGGTCTTTTAGAAGCCCCATCTCCTTCACTATTTTACTGCCATAAACACCATCAAATTGATTTTCTTATTTCATTTACCAAAGACAGAAAATGCATAACTTCATTTTCTTTTGGATAGTTCGCCAATTTCTTCTTCAGGGCAATAAACATTTTTCTCTATACTGGCAGAACAACATGCTGTAAGTAAGTTCTTTTGTAATGATTTGATTTCTGTATTTTTCTGTGAGGGTTTGCTAAATGACAGTTAGGGACAACTTGAAAACAGGATGTTTAATTTTATTTTTTAAACATGAATAGTGAAGCTGTCTTACGTTGGGAGAGAACAAAAATTCTTTATTACAACTTGTATCTGTATTACTTAGAAAAGAAAGACTGAGAGATGATTTCATATGGTTGAAATCATATGCCAGAGGGATCTATAATTCATCTGATTAAACCACAAGTTTATAAGTTATAAGAGTTAATAAGCTCTGCTTCAGTACAGGAAGAGATATCCGATCGCAAAGGTCAAGGTGTTGGAGACAAGGAGCGGGCAGCACTGCCGGTATGAAGAATGTAGGGTCAGTGAAGCACCAATGCAAGAAGAAAGCAGCAAAAGGGTAGGAGTGAAAGCAAATGAGAAAGGAGCCCAGGGAGTGAGGAGGAGAGGAGCTACAGAGAAGTTCACTTGAGAAGAGTGTAAATAACGATGCAGTATACCAAAAAAGCCCCATCTCATGCCATCATACAATGTCCTGTTAATAAAATCAGCCATTGTACTTCTGATTCTTGTTCTGCTGATGATGTTCCTGTCAATCACATTTGGTATTAAGACATTTCTAATTTTAAAGAACAGGGAGAGAAGTTCTAGCTAATTTACTGTATTAGTAAAAATACAGAAATCCCATTTCAAATATACTGATAAGTGCTTTCCTTCAGTTATAGTCTTGTGAGGGGGAAAAGGTGGAAACATTTAGCATGTTTTAGGTACCCACCCACTTGTAGACTTGATACTTGCCCTTTTTCTACTGTCAGGATGACTTATGTGTGAATATGATGTAAAAATAGAGAGCAAAAAACCTAAATATAATTTGATTTTTAGTTGTTAGAGACTTCAGTGGGATTATGTTTTTCTAACCAATGCACATAGTATGTATGAATACAAAACTATGTATAGTAGCATCTGTTGCTTTACAGCACAGCTGATGTTTCAGTTTTGATTGTTCATAAGCTACCTGTAAATTAGTATACTATCTCTGTGCTCTGGAAGGTAGGAGATGCACATTATGGTGGTTTTGTGGAGTTTTTTTTTCTTTTTTTTTCTTTTTTTTTTAATCACAATATATCAATTATTTTCTCTTTGCTGAATGAAACAGTGAAAAAAATATTGTTTCTACAAACAGGACAGATTGTTAAGATTTGCAATTATTCTTATTTTCTGGGCATTACGTTCCATGATCTTTGTGCTCAGTTGCTCAATGAAGCAAGTTCTCTTAAAACCATCTGCAGTAATACTACAGCTTTCTTCTGATATTTATCCTGTTGATACCTCCCAGGTCTTCAGTTAGCTTGCTAGTTGGTTGCTTAAGGCAGAAGTATCAGAAATATGGAGCGTATGTGCAAACTGCTGTTATTTATACCAACGTCAGCCCTGAGATGTAACGTAGATACGTGTTCTTCCCCAAATGTCAAGCCAGCGACATGCCTGGGGAGGGCAGCTGTGTTTTAAAGTCCAAAGCAAAAACCAATGTCCGGGTCAGTTGGCTTCCTCCGTCCCAAACTTTCCTGCGGAGGCCCTGTGTAACCCCAGGGTAACAAGAGCATGATGTGTCTTCCCAGGAGCCAGGCACTGAAAACAGAGATTTAGAAGGCTGTATAACAGTGCCACCAGGTGATAGCATAAAATGTAGGGTTTGCTGCCAGAGTAATTCAATTGAACAATTATTTGCAGATCGACTCTGTTGTAAAGAATAAAGCATAAAGCATAATTTTCCTCCCTAGGCTAGTGTATGTAGATCTTAAGACATAACTAACCTGTCTTTGCTATAAGATCCATCATAAAGACGGTGTCTATGTATAGGGGTTTTATTGGTGGTTTTTTTGCAGTGAAGGAGTGGGTTGCTTTTGGGGTTATTTGCAAATTTTGTGGGTTTCAGAGAGGCGTGTTCATGTTAGTGGCAGAAGAATCCGTCTCTCTGAGCTTGTTTACTTCTGATATGGTACAGATGAAAGAAGAATCAGGACAATGTTCTAACAAATAGTAGTCTAATGTTATTTATGTGAAACCCCAAGGCATATGGGATACATGTATTAATTGTTATTGATGCCAGTTTGAATGTAGGTTATTTAGCATCAACTAATGTTATTTGAAAGCAAATTTAATCTGTGATGATTCTGCTGGAGTGATTTATGTAGAAAAGTTGCTAGGAATGTGATCCCATCCTAGAGGGGAAATGAATAATAATAAAAGAAGATATTTGCAACCCTGAGGAGTTTGTTAGCTAACTAGTGTTAGTTTTTTGCTAACACTTGAGACATATTAGCAAAATGGGAAAGCTGTTGTCATGCAGTCTACCATCACAGCAAGAGAAAATTAAATAAACAGGAGTCCTGTACAACACAGTATATTCAGGAAGCACTGATAAAGGTAATACAGAATGATTCAGGTTTTTAAATAAATTTCTCTTTCACTATATTTGTGTTTGTTAATAAAAACAGGGCCTTCAGTTAAAGTGTCGCTGGATATAATTGCTTGAAGTAACCTGCCCCCACTGCGTATCCCACTCAGGGAAATGCTACAAATTGCTGAATTAACGGAGGGTGGGGAAAGCAATGTGTTTTCAGTTTAATACTTGTATTCCCTCTACTAGAGCTTGTGCTTTGCCAGGGTGTAAGGATGTAAAGAGAACAGAGAACAACTCTTCCCACTCTTTGAAGCTAGGAGTTCAGGAGAGGGAGGAAAGAAGATGTTTGCCTTTTTAATCAGCTTTAAATTGACAGCAAAGAACTGATGGAGAATTCTTTTTGTAAACTTGTATAAACAGTATAATTCATGCTACATGTCCTAAAGTTTGTGAGAGTCCTTACCTGTCACTTTGTTATTTTCTGTGAGTTTTGGAGCGGATCCTTCTTCACTTGAAAAAGTGGGATTGTATGCAAGATAAAGACATTCTAAAGCCTATTCCTTCTCTTAGTAAACACAACTTGATAGAAGCATAATTTGTAAACTGCTGTAGTATTTGTTGGTGGGGTAGAGGGTTTAAATGTACTCTTATGTTGTTGTATTTGTGTGACTTAGTCAAAGCCATCTTCATGAGAATGTTTTTGGTCTCTTTAGGCTATAATCTGACAAACAGTTGTAATCCCGCTGCCATCAAAACTGCACAAACAGGTTCAGCTTAAACTATTCAATACAGATCATTTCTGTTCATCTCAGTATGGTTTTTGTTTCAGGAGATTTTGTTTCACTGGTGCAAGCAGGCCCAAGCAATTTGCCACCACTTTCTTAGCAGAACCCTACCCAAAAGGCTGTTGAAATCAAGGACATCATATCATTTATTTAGCAACCAACCTTCTGTCTTCCAGTTGCACAATGCTCTAAGTTTTGTATTGAAATATACACAAATTCCTGTTCAAGTAAACTGAACTACTCCCATGAAATTCAAATTCAGTCCTTATGACCATGGGCTAAAATGAATGGGTAGGTTTCTTCTCTTCATGAATGCTGATCCCCTTCGTTTTCATAATGCCAGCAGTACCCGCAGGTAAATTAGTTGCTTTGCAAGGCAGATTATCTGCTCTAGTATCTTACAACATTCCTTGTTCCTGATTCCAGCTCATATTTCTGATTACTGACTGTGAACAACTGTACAGATATGTGAGGGCAGATCGTCCTAATCACAGAAGTAAAATTTCCTGGTAAATGGCAGTACTGGCAGCCTGGTAGTTTATATTGACTGGAAATCCTAGCAGAAGTCACGGAAGTTGGGAAGAAACCACAAGAGTTTCAGAGGTCGTGCACATGCTCTGATACAGGCTGTAGCAGTTTCTTCATAATAAATTATGTATGACACCAGTCAAGTTATTAGTGTTTCTTAATGGCTAGTGATTTAAGAGTTTTTCAAATGCAGGTATTTATATGCTGCCATTGTTTGGGGGGAGGAGAGGGTAGTTAGTGCATTGCACATCCCACAGGGAAATTAGCTGTTACCCAGTTAACCACTTCAAAATATCAATGCCTACAAATCTGATTATCAAATTAGGTTAAACGTCTTCCACTTAGCCATGGAGAATTTGTGAACACAGATAATTTAAAAACAAGTAAGCTTCACAAAACTTGGGGGCAGATACAAAAATGTATAATTTGTTTTAATGTACAGTGCAAATATAGTCCACACTACTATGTTCAGTCGTGATCCCTAGGTAAAGGTATAACTCTGCACAAGCTCTCAGTGTTTGTAAAGTTTACTCGGAGTTTGCTTCGTCAAAGCTTTAAGCAGAATGTGGCCCATCGTTTCAGCACAATGCTATTCAGTGAATCAGGATCTGATCACTAAAGTAAAACTTCTTGAGGCACAAACTGGAGTGGAAATTAGGTTCTGGTTGCTGTGTCAAGCAATCAGCAGCAGCAAAGGAAATAAACCTCTTCACTCCAGATCTTTCTTGCATGCAGTTGCACAGTTGTTGCAGCTTCGCAGCCATCCACCCAAAACCGTCTGTAGACATCTGTCTTTTGCCTATGTGTAATCAAATCAAAGAGATTTTAACTTCTGCTGTAACATTAATGTGGCAGCAAAAATACTTTTTCAAGATGTAAGTGTAGGTCTTCTGTTACAGCTCCTGCTCTAGATTGTCAGTGTGAAAGTACCTGTGAGACACAAGCTCTATGTCTATCATGTAAATAAATGCTGTGATTTTCATAGCGTTGATAAATATGAACATAAACTATTTCTGTTATCTAGAAAAGGCATGTAAATGTGGAAAAGTGGCTCATCCCAAAAGTCAAAAATACTTCTGTATGTCCTATTCTCAAACCTTAGAAGATTTTGATTAAGAACATCTTTCTTTCTAAATATTTTACTAATGAGCACATAATGAATTAACTACTTTCCTCATCATACAAAGTTTCTCAAAGATTGGACACTTACTGAAATTTGATAGTGAGGACACCTTGACATTGTTAAAGCACGTGATTTACTTCTTCAGTTAAAAATTTTGACTGATTCAAACTAATGATAAGATTACTTTATTAAGCAATGACAGTAACATGAATGAACACGGTGTCTTCCCAGGGGCTATCTCATATAGTAGTTTATGAGTAATAGTGAGTGATCAAACTCTTAATTACTGTGACACCTGGGAGTCCCATTAGCTCACCTCCTGTGCTTGGCGGGTTACGAACAGGACAAGAGACGCAGTCCCTGCTTCAAAGGATTTCCAGTCTGAGAGGCTGCCGAGGAAGGCACGGCGATAAGCAGCACAGAGACTGTCCATGCTGTGCTGGAGCTGGCCCTGTGGGAGCAAGGACCAGCCCAGAAGGCTGGTCTGAAGACACCTGCCCTGCCTGTAGATATCTGGGTTTGCGTATAAGGTGATAAACTGAGCCAAGGGGATCCAACCATAGACGTTAAGGTGCAAGTTGTGCCTGTGCAGAACTGCGTCTCTTCAGCTTCCACATCACCCTTTGCTTCTTTGCACAAAGCTTTGCCGTAGCATATGCATTTACCAAATCAGATTAATGCGAGCTTGGAGATCTGGGCACAGCGCTGCATTACATGCTAGGCAGGCAACGACCGCAGCTTCTCTTCCCGCTCTCAACGTTGTTGTAGGCAGTACAGCAAGAGGCTTAAGCAGCAGCTTAGTGGAGATTTGAAAGTGTGCTTAAGAAAGTCCTTCCAAGGAGCAGTACTAGAAGAAGAACAAAAGTACTAGGGAATTAAAAGTGGTTAATTGAAGCTGGTCTAGTTGGCATGGCCAAGGCAGAAGCCAATTTCTTCTACTATGGGCATATGAGAGTCAGGAGGCAATGACTTTAAGGTATTATACAGTATTCAGGACTAAGAGGAATGGGTTATAACAGATGGTTACAAATTTTTAGGATATAATTTTGCTCATTTTTATATTTTAAAATGTCAATTAAATAAACAGAACAGATTTTGCCTGCTTACCTGCTTAAGGTATGGACTTATGGGGAATGGAGGGAGTTGCTTCTTCTGGACATATCAGGAGTTGTTGAACCTCATTTTCCTCTTGTCTTTTTTTTTTTTTTTTTTTTTTTTTTTTTGTAGCAAGCTGAATAAGATCTTTAGTTGGCCTATGAGCAATGAGACAAGAGCTTGAACCAATGTTTTTGATGTCCTGAAGTTGTAGATGTTCATGATTTCTTTGTTTGTTTATTATTTATCTAATGTTTTTGTACTTCTCAGAAGGGTATTTAAAAATCTCATTAGTCTTTATGTTTTATACAACAGTGTTATGTTTTATATGAGATGACCTTATTGGTGCAGCCAAGGGAGCATATAAGGAAAATGTTCTGCATCTGTCCTCCATTGTGAAAAGACGAACAGCAATTCACCTTACAATCTCCTGTATTATAGGCATGCATGTCCTCTAGCAAAGCTCTTTTCTTCTGAAATGTTAAACTGCAGGACCTATGTAATTTTTTTTTGGTGTAAAGATAACTCAGTGTTATGGTATTTTGAATTTACAGAAGTACTTATTCTTTATTCTTAAGAGGTCAAATATTTTTCTGTGATTCTGTAGAGAATATAACTAGCTTCCCAACTGAACACTGAATGTTAGTAAAAATGAAAAAAAAAAAAACCCAAACCTTAAACTGTTAGGAAAAGTAATATTACCCTTATTTGAGCTAATATGCTGCAATTATGCTAGTAAAACCTCATTGAATTAACAAGAGGATGTCGAGCTTTTCCACTCTGGTCAGTAGCCCAGAACTAATTCGGGCTGGTGGCTCTGGGTGGGATCTGTGCCTCTGGAATGAACTGGTGATACAGGAATGTTTTCTACTGGTCAAGTGTGTCATAAAAGACTATCCCAATTAATACTAATGAGCTGCTGTAGTAGCAGCTATGGCACAGAGACCGAAAGGTGAAGAATCATAAAGTAAACATTAGTCTCTCACCCATGAAGTGATCACTTCAGAGCTGCATTTAACCTAATTGGTAAGAAGGTACTGAGAATACGCTCCGGCTGTGGTTGTGCAGTCTATCTGTCATGTAAATAAAGCAGGGTCTCCAGTCTTCAGTGCTCCAGCCTAATGTACCCATCATTGCCATTACATTCAATTGCAGTCATGGAGAACAGCTACAAAACCAGTTGTGTGTGGCACAAGGAAGCATTTTATTTACTCATGGCAACAAAACCTACAGCTCAATTTGAAGATTGCCTAACCTGTGCTTATACCTTGGAGGGTTGTCAGGCATAATTACTACAAGAAAGACATTGAGGTGCTGGAGCGTGTCCAAAGAAGGGCAACGAAGCTGGTGAAGGGTCTAGAGCACAAGTCTTATGAGGAGCGGCTGAGGGAACTGGGGCTGTTTAGCCTGGAGAAAAGGAGGCTGAGGGGAGACCTTATCGCTCTCTACAACTACCTGAAAGGAGGTTGTAGCGAGGTGGGGGTCGGTCTCTTCTCCCAAATAACAAGTGGTAGGACAAGAGGAAATGGCCTCAAGTTGTGCCAGGGGTTAGGTTGGATATTAGGAAAAATTTCTTCACCAAAAGGATTGTCAAGCATTGGAAGAGGCTGCCCAGGGAAGTGGTTGAGTCACCATTCCTGGAGGTATTTAAAAGACGTGTAGACGTGGTGCTTAGGGACATGGTTTAGTGGTGGACTTGGCAGTGTTAGGTTAATGGTTGGGCTTGATGATCTTACACGTCTTCTCCAACCTAAGTGATTCTATGATTCTATGATTCTATTTGACGCTGGCCCAAACTTTGAGCATACAGGCACCTTGAAAACACGCAAAAAATCAACACAACGTGCCTTTTTGTTCCCTTTTTCTAAACATTCAGTTACTGTATGGTTAAAGAGAAGGCATCTATGCACTTACGACTGTATGGTACAATAATTCAGAAGTGGTGCATCGTTCATGAATGTGTGTAGGGATTCAGGGACAAACTGCTTCCAGCCTCAGGCTGGTTATATGAGGGAGAAGGTTGCTGAGAACCTTCCTTTTATTTTTGGCTCAGAACCATCCTCCTTGGGATGAAGCTGGAACAAAACCCACTCAGGCTTGTACAGAGCATGCTGCTGGTGCCCAAGGGAGCAGAGGGAGCCAGCTGCCTGCTCTGCCTCACAACCCCTGCAGCAGTCACTCCCAAAGACTGGGGCATTTGAGTGTTCCTTAGATAAAGTGTCTTCTCAGCACACACAGCCTTTTGGTGTAGCTTTATTTTGCCCTCAGCACACACAGTTGGGCCTTCAGGGTTCGGTTATATATTTAAATGACTACGAGGTCTGCAGGCACAACAGACTGGAAATTTATGGGATGATACAAAATGAGCAGAAGTGAGGTGATGAGGGATTTGCGATCTCTAAGCATGCAAAAAGAGCTGAATAATGGAAAGATGATTTAAAATTTAAAAAAAGCCTGGGTCACATTTGTTATATATGTCTTTGCAGCAACCACAAAGATTCTGACTGGCTGCAAAAGCGCGCAGAACCCTGTCACTGCCTGAAAAGATTTTTAACCTTTAAAACCAACACACAAACATCCCAGGGATTTTTTGTGAGTGATTCCTTGCTGGATATTTTAGCCCTACTTTCTTTTTTAGTTTTGTGCTCCTAATGAGATAATTCCTATTAGCCTATGGAGTTCAATTGCAGTAGTGAACTGTGGAAACAACTTGTATGGTGACTGATTCTTCCTGGAATAGCATTTTTAAGGGCACAATGTGTTCAGCAAGCTTCCTTCTTGACATATTATGTAGATGACTTTCTCAGACATAGGTCAGGCACAAATCCTGCTTTTTTGACATGGCATGGCCCCCAAATAGCATTAATGTCATGTCTGCAAATACAACAGGGCCAATTTGCTAATAAAAATCCCTAGTGACATCTATCAACTGGATTGAATTAATCTGATCATTGCCACTGTAGTAGAGAATATAATTTTTCCTTGATGTGAATTCTGTGCCTCCAGTTACACACATCAAAATGGCACTTTCCCACAAAGATGTCTTCAGATGGTATTCGCACGCCTACATCCCTAGCACTGCCTGGGTTCACCCATTTCTTAGCAGGGCTGTATGAATTGTGTGTCAAGAGTAGATTTGGCACTTCCAGTATGTTTTGGGGAGAGTTTATAAATACAGTGTTGTGCCTTAAATACAGTGTTGTGACAGAGCTTTTCTTTTGCTAAGTTTGTTTTACCATGTTAATAATTCAATTTTATGTGAGATGTTAGCTGTATAATAATTCTGAGGAAACAATCGTGTTTGTTACAATGTATTTTAAGTAAATCTATGCTGTAGGCTTCTAGAAACATAGTAAATAACTTGTCGTTGCCTTTTTTCTTTTAAAGTCTATATACAATAGTAGTATTTTATAACATAACATTAATTACTGGTGATATTTATATGGCTTGAGAATCTCACAGTTTCACTATGTAGAACTAGAAGGGGTTTTTTTTAATTTTTGACAGAAGAAAACACATAGAAAATCAGGAAGGAATATGAGTTCATTTGATTTCTCTCAGTAGTTTTTTGTTGGGTTGTGTGTGTGGGGGATTTGTTGTTGTTCATTGATATATCTTCTCTTGCATTCATAGACTGGGATGATTTTGAGCTTTCAGAGAACTAGTGAGTATTTTACTACTCCACACCAGAGCAAGTCTAAGATTTTCTTTATAAAATAATATTGGCAAAACCAGCAGGCCCTGAAAGAACAAAGAGAAAAAAAAAACAAAACTTGACCCCACAAAAAACCCAAGCAGCCTGTTCTGTCTCTCTGGCAAAGTGGCTGCTAGAGGACTTGCCTCCAGCAGCCTGCTTTTATCTCCCGGGGTAATGGGAGGGGGAAGAGGGGGACTGTGGCACCTGGATAAGGGAAGGCCTGGATGGGAAGTATCATGCAAAGGCATGTGAGCAGCATTGCTTGGAGCTGCTTAGGATGCAGCTGGATCTGCCTGCCATCCTTGCCAAGCACAGCCTGGCTCTCATAGAGCCACTCGGTGTCTCTTCACTTTACTTTTCAGTGCTCCCATTTCTGGAAGTCTTCATTAACTTGAACAGACGTGCACTCAGCTGGCTCTGACCCAGGTGAGAGAAGGCTGACGGAGCCATGCATGCTCAGAAAATTGGTGCAAGATAGTGATTCTGCTAGGCCTAGCCCATGGGATTTAGGTGACTATGCAGAGCCATTTGTATGTCCATGTTAGTCAGATGCCAGTGTGCCTCTGAGCTGCCTTGGTTTTGCAGGATGCTTGCCCTGGGTAACACGAAGTGGTCAGGTTGTCCACAGATCCTGGAAGCAACAGAAGTAGTATTGCCCTTGAGTTAATAAGCTGTGCAGGCTCTTCTGTGAGTTTTTTTTAGGCAATTTCAGGTACAGTGGAAGCTAATGGATATGCTGACTCCCTGGATAAATGGAGAAGGAATTAAACATTTTTTCAAATAAGATAGTTGGGGATATTAAAAGTATCGCCTTACTTAGGTTTTATCATGTGCACGATTGCCTTGGGCAGTAGCTTCTATTGTCTTGTTATCTCAGTCCATTGAAGTATTCAGCTGCTGCTTTCATGTAGCCTGAATGAAGGCTGTTAGCATAGCCATTAAGTTTCAGAACTATCATTGCCTAGAGACAATATCTAATTTTGTCTAGGGATCAAAGCCTTGATTGATGGTAGCCATTAACACCATCTCACGTTAAGATATCTTCATGTCCTCATAGTCTATCCAGACCAACAGGTTCAATATCTTTTCGGTTAACCTATGTGATCCTGCATCTGTATTCACCCCCGGACTGGGAAGATAGCTGAACTGTTTCATTAGCATTACTGAATTTGTGGCTGGCTTACACTGGCTTACACATCTGGGGCTTCCTCGACAATGCAAGTGTCACTCATTCAGGCTCTGTCCTTTCATTGGTACCCGTGAGGACACTTTGAAGTCAAGCCTGGTGCCCTGCTGTGGAGGAACTGGTGTCTATGGGGGTGGAACTGATTGAGAGATTCTGCATTGCTTCTTTGCAGTATTTTATAAATAAGATAAAGGGCTTCCCATTTATATAGTTGAAGTGCATGGATTAAGAATTACTGTAGTATCATCACCTGGGTGTCCCATATGCCAGGACTAGGTGAATGCAAGACTAGTATTGTGACATCTATTACCACAAAAAGTTTGTTTACAATTGAATATTATTCCTTAATAAGGAAGTTTGCTTATTACTTTTTTGAAGGATGGAAGAGTTATGTGTTGTGTTTTCTGTTCTTAGCTTGTTTTCTGTATGATTACAAAAGATTAATTACAAAGATGCCTTCATTTCTGCAGTGTATTGAAAGCTCATCTCATGGTTCCTGAGTTCAGGGGTACGGCTTGTAACATCAGTAGGAGTGGCTGGGGTGTGGTGAGGGATATGGAAAAAATATCCCCAAGCTTTGGGACAGGTAAAAACAGCAATAAAGAGCAGAAGAGCAAAGAAAAAAAGGTAGAAGAGATGAATAGGAAACTAAGTAGACCTCATACTCCAGGGACTAGGGTGCCTGGGATAAACTGAATCTACATAATTTAATGTTAAAGCAGGTTTATATATATTCCTTACATTTTCAGGTATACTTAACCAAGTAAGAACATAAGTGGGTTTTTGTAAATACACAAGATCATGTCTTAAATGTCCAGTCTGTAAGGTCAAAGTCAAACTGTCAAAAGACAGTTCTTTTATTAAATATGGAGAGTGTACCAGGGTATACACGAATCCATGGGACCAGACAGGATGCATTTGAAGGTGCTGAGGGAGCTGGCCAATTGTACGCATTGGCCACGACTCTCTCTGTCGTCTTTGAAAGGTCATGCAGATCAGGGAGGTTCCTGAGGACTGGAAAAAAGCAAATGTCACACCTGTCTTCAGGAAGGAGGATCTAGGCCAGTCAGACTCACCTCAGTCTCTGGGATGGAACAAACAGAAGCCATGTCCAGGCCCGCAAAGGATAAGGTGATGACTGGGAACACCCAGCATGGATTTACCATGGGCAAATAGTGTCTGAGCAAACTGAATGCATCCTCTCACAAGATGACTGGCTCACTGGATGAAGGGAGAGCAGCGGATATTGTGGAGTGACCTCCAGAGGCTACTGCTGACCTAAGTTATTCTGTGGTTTTCAGCTTATAGTCCATGGACTCTTCTGGATCCATGCAATGCTCTTAAGATACACAGCAACAAAGGCTTAGGTCTTAAACTGAATACCTGAGACTTGTTCTTCACGAAGATTCTGGTCTTGGTCCACCAGTGAAAAAAAAACTAGTGTTGTATTTTGTCTTCAATTAAAAAGAAACACATTTTGCTGTGAACTGGCTATTTTTAACACCTCACTTTGTTATGTTCCCATCCTGCTGCTGTGGTTAGAGAATACCTTCTTTTGAAAAAGCTGTTTGGGTCACTCTGCATATTACTGGTGAAGACTTAAAATACTCTTGAGTCTGCTGAATAATCACAGTAGGGATGTGGGATGCTATGTCCTGTGGACTGAGGATCCTGACACCTACTGTCTTTAATGGTGACTGTGCTCATGGGAGACATAGCCAGAGTAGCTTCAAGTTCTGCTGGCCACGTAGCTGGGACAACATGAAACCAGGTACCTGCAGGAAAGCATGGCCAAGAGGCTAGGTACTTTGTCCCTGCTGTTCTGACTAGAGTGCTCTCAGCACTTACGTGCATCGGTGACTTCAGTGTCAGCACTTGCCCCATTGGTGAAGGGGAGAAACAGAAAAGTTTTTGAGGGCTAGTAATTAAAAGAGACCTACTGCTGAGGCTGGGAGTGTTTGGAGAGGAGGGGTATCACAAGAAGCAGCTATCCAGCAAATGACAGACTATATTTTGGGTCTCTATGATAATTCATCTTGTGGTTTCAGGCAATGATTGCAGCTGGAAAATAACACAACATAGAGAAGCTTAAACTGTATAATGTGGGAAAATAAAAGTTAATACATGAAAGGGCATAGCATAAAGCCACAATACCGTATCCTGAGCTTTTTTATTGTACAGCAAAAATGCTTCTGATTCTTCCTTAGGTAAATTAATAACCTGGATTTTGAAGTTGTTTTTTTAATTTACCATTGTCTTTTGTCATTTTGTCTAATAGTCCCGTTCTCAAATCCAAAGCCATCTGAAATTTATTAGAAGAAATGAAACTGGAAAGTATGCATGCCCAATGTTAAATAGTCCATTTGAAAAGTAAATACTTTCTTTCTCATTTTTTTTCCCTCAAGAAGACTCAATAGAGATACGTGGCACATCAGTGCTTTTTGTCTGGGAGGAAATGCTAACGTAGCAAATAGGAAAAACTTCTAAAAGGGGGATAGACCGGCTCATGCCAGGATGTTGGAGCTGTGCAAATGAGATTTATGCAGCATTTAAATGTAGGCCAGTAAGTTCGCTGATGTTTTTTATATGTTGATTTAGACTGACTCTGAAGGGTACAAGACATAATTTGAATATATAATATAAATATATATAAAAACACTAAGTCTTTGGGATTCTCTTCTTCCTACTTAACCAAACGAGAATGAGAAATATATATGAAACATAATGTTTTGGTCTATTTATAATGCATGCTGTCTAGACAACTGGCTTTATAAAAGGAATGTGTTCCTGCTTTTTTTTTTCCTAAACGGAAGAAGTTTGCTCCTGGGGCTAGTTGTTAAACAAGGGACCTAGGGCAGCATGTGTAATCCATGAAGCTCATACCACAATGTCTGTAAATGATACTGGAGTGTAAGCAGGAAACAGATTTTGGCATTCAACACAGGGCTAAATACGAGTGTAGACTGCTAACTAGGTGCACATACAGGGTATGCAGTCTTGTTTGGAAAAAAAGCAGACTTGTATCTCTTTCTGTAGACTTTTGCATTTTAAAATATGCCAGAAATGTATGTGGCTGTATTACTTTCTAGGGACAAGTTGGCCATTATTCAAGTGAGAGATGCAAGCACTATACATTATCAGAGCCCTCAGAGCAGATTTAAGAGGGATTTAAAGCACACAGACACTGTGTTAGGCCTCTGCAAAGGAGTGAATAACTTCTGTCCTCTTCAAAGCTTCAGGTTGAAATCCTGAACCCAGTAAAATGGAGAGAGAAATTCTGTTGATTTCAGGAAATTAGGATTTCAACTTTAGAGTTTCATCTTGTGCCTATCAAAGTCAAGGAGTAATGCCATTGATTAGGGTGAGATCAAGAATGAGTCATCAACCCTCTGTAGTTACTAATGGTAAAATATAGAATAATAGAATCATTAAGGTTGGAAAAGACCTCTAAGATCATCAAGTCCAACCGTCAACCCAACACCACCATGCCTCCTAAACCAGGCCCTGGAGTGCCATGTCTGCACCTTTTTTGAATACCTCCAGGGATGACGACTCCACCACCTCTCTGGGCAGCCTGTTCCAATGTTTAACCACTCTTTCAGTAAAGAAATTTTTCCTGATATCCAATCTAAACCTCCCCTGATGCAACTTGAGGCCATTTCCTCTTGTCCTATCGCTAGTTACTTGGGAGAAGATGATACCCTTTTAGGACCTTTTAGGATCTTTTTCACATGAACTTCAAACAAATGATGATAAATGTCTGTATAAATAACCTTGGTAACATCAGCAGAGAACAGTTTTCTGCCCTCAGGAAAGTCTATGGCAGATAGGACAGATTCATTATTAAGCAGAATGAGTATTTTGGGGGGCTGTTTGTTGGGTTTTGTTTTCTTTTTTTTCTTTTTTAATGAGGCATCGGCTGTTTACTAAAGACTAATTAGAAGAAATTTGTCAGCATTTGTGGATTTGTTCCTTTCATGATTCAGGAGATAGCCTGCTTTGTTCTTTCTCTTTTCCTCTCTCTCTTTAATGAAGTGTTTCTTAATAAACTACTAATTAAAATCTTCTGCACCCGTATTTGATGACAGTTAATTTGGGACAGAAAGCCCTTCTTATTAAATCTGTTTCTGTCATGAGTCCGTCTTGCAAATAGATTGGCCGAAAGGGTATGTTTAGATCCAAAGTGTATCTTTGCACATCAATGCACATGCGTGTGCCAGGTCAAACTGGGATGAAGGGTCAGTGTCTGACATCCAGGAGGCTCCCGACGCTGAGTCCTGGGCGCTTGCAGCCTCAGGAGGTTCCCCACACTGCTGTGGTCTTCGGGTGTCTGAAAGCCCCTGCTACAAGAGCCGAGACTCCGCTGGCCTAAAACTTTTTGCTAAGGTGCAGAAAGGTATTTATAGGATCATACCAGTGCTTGGAGTTGACTCATCGTATTTCCACTGATGCTGGAATAATGTATTTCTGCAAGGAGAAACGGACATATAATTTCCAGAAAAATCGGAGCCAGACTGGATCTTGTTTAGGTGTCCAATTAGCGTGGCTGGGTTTGCTCACAGCTGGTGTGACTTACACTTAGGTGGTCAAAGACAAATAACATATTTAATATGGAAAAAAGATCTCTAGCCTTGATTTCATGAGCTGAACCATTACTTGGATTTGGAGCATTTACTTCTTGAAGATCTAATTTTTTGATTATTCCTAACTTGCATCCAGGAAGAAGTCCGGTTGTGTCAGAGAGATTTGGTTCAATTAAGCAACTGAGCTTTCAGGATGTTCATTATACTCAGATGCTGATCACCCTGAAATTTTAACACAACAGGCAGAGAGTTTGTACCCATGACAACCCATTTTTGTGAATACACATCAAGTTTTCCTCTGTATTTTGTGCTGGAAGGCCTGATGTGCTGTCAGTGCAGGGAGAATGCAGGGATTTTCCTGCTGCAGTCACTGTTCAGATGAAAGGTGAGAGGAGCTGCCTTTCACTTTGTACTTTGAAAGACCCAAGCCTGTTCCCCCCCATTGCATGGTCAATACCTGACAGGCGACTGAAATGCATGGAGGAGATATCCATGGTATATTTAGCAGATATTACTCAGACAGAGTAAGAGTGTCATAAGAGTTGTCTTTATCACAGACTTAACTTTAGAGAAGTGAACTGTGAGTGGTAGGAAGAAGTTTGGTGTCCATCAGCTGAGTGCAGCCAAAATACTCTTGTTGCTGTATTTTACACGGAAACTTCCTTCAGCAAAGAGGTCCTTAGGAAAATAGGAAGGAATATCCCAGGCCACTCAACTGTAAAACCCACTGCTTTCATTGGTATACTGATTTTGGTTACTGTTTCTAAAAAGCATGGGTGAATGAGTTTGGGATTCACTTTCAGTGACATAGGTGGATGCATTAGTGATATTTTGTAAAATTTCAGTGGAGTTTAATTAAAGGAAAATTGGGCAAGTCTGAGTTAGTGTGTAGTGCTGATCTTGTCTACCTCCTCAGTCTACAGATGGTAGATACTTCTACAGCAAATCATCTGTAGATATAGCTGGCAATCAGGTGGAGTCCTAGCAGGCAGCATATGTAGCTTCTCAGTTTCTCAAATAGTGTAGACATATTGTAAAAGACTAACACAATATCTCTTCAAAACCTCTTCTGCGTCACTGCTGCTAGTTGTTGGGTAGATCCCATTTCTTCAGCAGCTCCAGCCATACAGCTCATGACCCATTTCTCACCTCACATGCATATTGAAGTGCCCATAGCTTCAGTTGGTGCTGTCTGCCTTTGGGGACATGGTGGTGGGGCAGCTCCTTCCTCACTGCATGTCCCAGGAGGCATTGGTGTGGATCCTCACAGCCTTGCCGGTGGCTCTGCACGCAGGCAACTTCCCTGCTTAGCTGCTGTTTCTTGCCATGAGCATTCCCCCTTTGAGCCTTTTGCTTCCTCTTACATGCAACCTGAAATACAAGCTGACGGGTGTCAGTGTTGTGGCTCTCCCGAGGCGTAAGGCGGCACTCAGAGCAGGGTGACACCATCAGGGGTTCTGCTTACGGGGTGTTGGTTGCCATCCACTGCAGCTGTTCCCTGTTATGAGACACCAATGGGGGCAGATTTCTGCCTGTGTAGATGATACCAGCTCTTTTTAAAATTAGTTTTTCCGTTATTCTTTTGTATTTGTTAATAATTGAAGTTTGCCTAATTTAGATTAGACCATTTCAATTTCTCACTTATCCTAAATTGTTGTAGCAACAGTAGTATTGACACGTGCTGCGGTTCAAACTCTGAAGTAGCATGAATGCTGAGTAAGAATATGACTTGCCCTTCACAGTTCCAAGGTTTGAAGTATCTGTCCCCTCATAGCATGCTTGTTTCTTTTATGTCCTGCCGGATTATTTCTGATGCTTCTTCCTGACTTGTCTGGTGATCCTTGGTGTACTGCTTTGCTGTACTTCATTGGAGACATTGTTATTTCAGGAGAATCATGTCCCTTCAGATTAGTCATTTAGAATGTACTGGAGAGACATATGTTTATATGTGTGTGTGTGTGTGTATATATATATACTGGTATTTATATTTTTAAATTTTCAAAAGCCATGCAGAAAAAACTTGAAAAATAGTGTTTTTGTAAAAGGCACAGAGAATGAATCATTAGAAGAAGTTATCACCTTTTTCACTCTGGAAAGTAAACAGGTACATGAAGACAAGATAACTTACCAGAAAAAGGATATGGGTCATTGTATGAGGTGGTGATGATGCCTTCAGGCGAGGTTGGTTCTGATCAAAAAAACTGCTGAACACTTAAGGAGTCAATAAGATTTCATTATCATATCTCATTCTTCCAAATTTCTGTATGACTACATCTTTCCAACCTCTACCCCTTCCTTCTGGTACTGTGGAAGTTGGTAAATCCTAGTTAGGAATGTGTGTGTTCTGGTGTCGTCTGCTTCCCTCCAGAAGTGAAGTCAGTGCAGAATCAAGCTGAAGACATGCTTACGGCAAAAATTAGTTCAGATCAACTCTGTAAGAATCTGAGCACAATTCAATACAAATTGGGTCAGTGTACAAGAAGTAGGTGACTCTGTAAGTAGTATTCACATGTCTGTGTTTCAGCGAGCAAGGCACAGGTCGGAACTAGAGCACCCATGTTGTGCCCTGCTCCTCCCCTCGGAGCCTTCTCCTCTCCCAGGGCATCATGTTCCTCTGGGCTTCTTCATCTCCACTGCCTTGTACCCATCCTTTCCAACATGCATCCAGGTGCCCCAAGTTGGTGGCTGGTCCCTACCCTGCGTCTGGGGGAAGGATGGGCCAGATAGAGGGTCACTTGTCAGGAGGCACTTAGTGCTTCAGCGTTAGCTCTTCATGCTTTGCCTGCAGCCTGCCATACCACTGCTGGCAGCACACCCATGATTACAAGGAAACTGCTGCACCGAAAATACTCATACCATAAATAAGAGGTTCACTACATTAGGCTGGACTCAGAGGAATAATCTTTTTATTCCTCTTTGAAGGAAGAAAGAAGCAGGACAACACAATTTTTTTGTGGTGGTTTTATACTGCAGGATGGAAAGATTAAAAAAAAAGTCAGAATTTGATTTATTTTAGCTTAAAAAAAAGAACTGTGTGGAAAACTTCAGAGATTTGAATGTAATTTATCACTCAGGCGTAAGTGGGCAGGAGAGCTGCACATTTCTCTTCAGTAAATTTGCAAGGAAGTGGCTGTCTTTAAAATCAAGGACCTTTTTGGCTGAAGAAAGACAATGTTATGCATCTTTCATTAAAAAGTTGAACTACCCGTTATGGCTATTTTAATGCATTGTAGTCAATTTTGATATTTTACAAAATGTACCTGAACATACTTTATACTTAAAAAATTGGGAAATCATTCAATATGTGCCCACAAAAGCAGTTTACAGCCTGCCCTGCCAAAGAGTCAGCAAGTCCACTGACAACAATTTTAATGGTCTGTTAATAAAGATCAAGTAACATTGTGATTGATTTATTACTGCAGGGTCTTTTGATTGGTAAAGAAAACAAGACAACATCAGTTCAATACTGCTAACTCCATTCTCTGTTTTCTTTTTATTTTTCATCTGGCTCAGCATTTGTTGCATTTCCAAGATACACCAAGATACATTTCTGTAACTCTCTGCATATATTCAAGCAAATCTGTTTTTACCTTCGTTCTTAAAGGAAGGAAGGAACACTAATTTGCTGTTAAGTGAACTTGCTTATGAATTCCAAAACATATATTCCTTCATCTGATTTAAAAATGGGTTTACTTTAAAAAAGTTCTAATCCTTAAAAAGAAAATAATTTAGTGATTTAAATTCCTCATATCAGAAAAATGCTTTTTATTTTTCCTTGAAATGTACATTCAGTTAACTTCAACAGGGATAATGCAAAGTCAAGTCAGTTATTTTAGTTGCAGATCTGCGTATGTGCATTCATAGCCTTATGTAAAAAAAAGTCCTGGTGAATTTATTCAAGTTGTATGCTTAAATAAAAGATGGAATTTTTACCTCACTGTGAAAATGAAAAGCTATTTTCTGATTAGTAATTCTCAGAAAGTTTGTTAAAACTGTGGAGAGGGAATCGCTGCTGATTAATGAAATTGCAGTTGATTCACTGACATATCCAGTGCAGGAAGGTGTGGGCAGAATGCATACTGCCTTTTGGCTAGAGCAACCAGAGTTACTGCATGATGCTTGTAGAAATTACTCAGCTGTGAGGAGAGGAAATGAATGTTACATTGCATTGCATTCTTTTTGTGTGCATAATTTACCATCTTTCCTCATTCATGGTGTTGTGACAGTGCAGATCATGACACTGCATTAGCTTTAGTGGGATTTTGCTTCAGCCCATGGCCCGTATGCTTGGAGTTCACTACAGACCGATGTGCTGGGATATTAAAACTCCACTGACTATAGAAGATTTTTTGAAATGTGAACTCCGCTGGAGGATATTGAGTTCTTTGCAAAATGATTTTTCTTACATAAAGCAAAGGTTGACTTTTATGGTTTCAGTTCCATAGGCACTTATATTTGGGGGTAACAGGCTTCTCTGCACAGTGCATGCAGCCAGGAAATATATGTTTGCAATCGACTAGTTTCTTGTCAAATTTGTTGCTGTTATTTCCAATCTGGACCAGACATGAAAACCAGATAACAAGAATTAAGTTCAGAATATCAAAGAGTGAATAAGTACCATATATACTTGCAAAAGAACTCCATTTAAATGTGCTTAATTGATTAGTTCTGATATAATTGTAAATCAATACTTTCAAACCCCAAAGCATGTGATGCCCGCTGGAACACAGAGCTGATGTGGGTGAAGACATAGACATGAAAGAGGTCAGAATGGGAAAGCTGGGGACAACTTGGAGTGAATCAAAATAACGAGAGTTTACAAAGCTAGACAAAATGCTAAAAGCAGATACTCATAAATTAAATAATGGTATTGAGGTAGGTTTGTTGGTGGTTGGGTTTTTTTTGTTTGTTTGTTTGTTTGTTTTGGGGTTTTTTTCCTGAAGAAAACTGGAGGAACAGAAAGGATCAGAGCAGTAGCTACTATGCTTTAGCTGTTCCCAGCTGGTGGTGGCATTTTAGGGGCACTCCCAGCAGGCGTACTTCAGAATAGCTGTTTGATTACGGTAGACTGGGGCTCTTGATGAACCATCCTTAGAATAGTAGTGATTCAGCAGACTATAGATGTGGTTTAGAATTTAACCCTATTTTTGTAAAGTGCCTAACACACACATAATTTCTATAAAATTAATTATTATAACCATAGCTTGCTTTGGGACTGCGCTCAAGTGTTTCAGGCATTTCAGAGTTTTATATAGAGATTTTATCTCTTATATAAAGCTGTGTAGCTATGAAGGCAAAAAAAAGAAAAGAAAAAATTGAAATAATTATTTCCAGAATACCAGGTATTACAGAAGATTAGCAAAAGAGTTAGTGCTCAAAATATTTTATTAGTATAATTAGAAACAATCTGCTATAGGAAAAAAAGAGATTAAAATATGAATCTGCATGAGTATATAATAACCTCATCATAAATTATTATAATAGTCAGTTATAAGTGATACCTGAAATGGCAAAGAAGATCTTGGGGCAAAAGGAGGCTTCACTGAATGATTGTTTAAGTTTTTTAATTACAAGCAGCAATGTAGGAAACATTTCCCTTCTAAATCTTTTTCCTCCTTTCCCAGGAGGAAATGTTTATTTTGTTCCCTAAACAACTTTGATGTACCATATATGTTTCATTATTTTGTTCCATTCTAGTATGTGCAAGTTTCCTTTAAAAATGATTGTGATGTCTGTATACATCAGATTTATTGGACATTTCCAATCTAGGATAGTCTGTGACAGATGATCTTAGGATCATAGAATCATAGAATATTTTGGGTTGGAGGGGACCTTTAAAGGTCATCTAGTCCAACCCCCTTCATCTTAGGGGCATTTTCAATCTCTTTGGCATCTGGCAGCAGGTCTAAGTGTGAGCTTGGTACCACCTATTAGAAAGAACTCTTTGCAACAGCAGCATTTTCAAATGTGAAATCTAACTCTATGGTTAATATTAATATTAATAACTCAAGTATTAACTTGAAACTCTTTTCCTTAGTAAGACAAGAGCAAGAAAAATAACCTAATTATAAAAGTTCAGGCAGGTCCAGCATTCTAACATAAAGTTTCAACTAGAATTTTCTGTTTCTCGTTCCTCTCCATGTCAAGGTAGTAAATTTTCACTGGAGAATTATTCAATTTACCTTCAAAGGATTAAAATATATCTTAGGGTTTATTGAGGTAGCTTTTTTTAAAAAAGACTTTTGCAATCTACCGAATCACCATGAATGAGGATGTCAGGTTTATAACTATGAATGAAGGATTACATTGCTACTGGCAGCGTCACAAATAGCTGCAAGTATATGATCTCTGCAGAAAATGTAATTTTATTGCAATGTGTAATTAGAAAAGTTGTATTTGTGGCTTTGAATTCCTCACCTCCATACAAATTTATTCCTACAAGTCTCTATTCTTATGGTTTGCATTTCACGTCCGTAGGATGTTTGGATTTAATCAGAATGTCAACAGTGCCACATTCTGCCACAGAAGGAAGACTGGGGTTGAGTTTTAATATTGAAGGCTTGGCTAGTTAATGAAATTGATGTGTTTGCTGGAACATACACTCAAGATTCCCTTGAAAGCGAGCCCAGATCTAAAATTTCCAAGACAAGTTGTAATACTTTCAGCCAGAAGACCAAACCTACCATCTGTGAAGCTGAAATGTAGTTTTGCTGCGATTTGCAATAAACAGACCAAGGTCATGCGAAAAATCTGCATATTGGCAAAAGTCTGATGAGGGGCATCTGGGGGTGAGGATGATGGTGCTCATCTTAGTGATGAGGGGTTCTCATGCAGTTCCTCCGTTGCCTGCAGCTTTTTGTTTGTATTTTCATATAGCTCCAAGGTCTGGCCACCTTGTGAGATTAAAATGCGCTTTGCTTCAACTGACCTTGTCCTGATGGGCATCTCTTCTAGCGTCAATATTGTGCCCACAAACAATTTGCAGTCAAAACTTACAGTTTTCATCCAGAGTACTTGGAAGTCACCGTTAGAGCCAGAGTTACACCAGCATCACAGTCAGGCTGCTCTTACTGCTTGAGTATAGGTTCTGCTGCACTGTTTCATGCATTATAGGAGAAGGATTCAACTACCTTTAAATCATCTCTAATAAAAAAGAGAAGCCAATCAAAATGAATGCAGTCTTTTCCTTCAATGCTAACTTAAATTCCGGGATTGGAAAGTTATCGAGAAAAGTTACTTGTAGTTTTTATTTAGGTTCATAATTGACAGACAGGAACCACAGCTATTTTAAAACGTGCTTTCCGTATGCAATACTGCGTATCCTTTATCCTCTATTGCTATGAAATATTTGGTTAACTAATTACTATTTTAAGGAAAAAAATAATTTTGTCATAGAGAACGCAACTGCATTCTGTTAAATATCCTTCCTGAGAACTCAATTTATGAGGTGCTTTTCATCCTGGTAAAGCAATTTAGCCAAGATTCGAAAAGCTCCAAATGAAGAGAAGCTGTGGACAGTTTCCATGGACTCCTGAATCTCATTTTTCAACTACTGGCAAATATACCCCCTCTGTAGGCATATAGGTGCCATGCAGAAATTTAAGGGAAGTAACATCAAAAGGATCACCTGCAGATTCAAACTGCACTGAAGAGTGTCTCTCTGGAAGGAAAAAGCGACTGGAGGAGAGCAGGGAGAAATTACTGCTCTTGTCAAAAGCCCCTTTGACAGTTTATGTCTTTACTTACTGACAAAATCTTTGGAAGAACATAGCAGGTATAGCTTGTGATTCCAGTTTCTTTATGTAGAACTGTAATTGCCATGGGATACAGCTTGGAAGACTCTGAAGTTCTCGGTGCAGTGTCTTTCCTGAAGGATCTGCCTCTCGTGGACCAAGAGTTTCTACAATAACAGACTGAAGCCAGAATTTTTAGGGTTCAGACTGTTGAATCCAAGTTGAGTCAGAGATGACCTTCAGCTCCTGCCTGTCTGTTTGGCAGGAGTATTTATCTGCACCCTTTACTAAGGAAATTACAGAACACTCTTCCAGAAGCATAATAAATGAGAACATTATGTTCTTAGAATACACTGACACTTTGATAAGTGATTGCTACCTTAAAGCCCAGTGAAGAACAAATATATAACTTCCGCTTTACAAGGTGTGGTGAGGTTTCTTTGTGTACAATGCTGTCTTACATACAAACAGCCTTCATGTTTTTACCCTCATTCATGTCTGATTTTGGGACAGACAGCTCATGTAGGGCTTTAGCTTTAGAGTCTTCTCCTTTTCCTCAGAAGATTAGAGATATGATTATTAATCTGAAGATTTTGATCTTTTTGAAGTTGATTGCAAGCAATATAATTTACTAGTCTTTGAGGAGGAAAAAATGAGAAAACAAAAGAAGGAAAAAAAGAGGGACCAGTGGTGAATGCATTTTGAGGAGAACTGAAAGGACACTGTGTAGGCCTGTATTGCATGTGTGTCCCGGAATAAAATCATAAGCATTCAAAGACTTTGTGACCCATGCAGTAGGACAGGAAAGGGAAAGGGAACTGCCTCCAGAAAAATGGGATTTGATTCACTTTACCCTTTGTTTTTTTGTAGCCCACCAGCCAGACCTAGTACGAACTTCACACCAAATGAAATATTACTGGAGCTACAGGATGCAAATCATAGAATCATAGAACAGTTTGGGTTGGAAAGGACCTTTTAAGATCATCTAGTCCAAGACCCCTGCCATGCGCAGAGACATCTTTCACTAGATCAGGTTGCTCAGAGCCCTGTCCAACCTGACCTTGAATGCTTCCAATGATGGGACATCCGCATCCACAACTTCTCTGGGCAACCTGGTCCAGTATCTCACCACCCTCATCATAAAAACTTTCTTCCTTATGTCCAATCTAAACCTACATTCTTTCAGTTTAAAATCATTGTCTCTTGTCCTGTCATTACAGGCCTTGGTAAAAAGTTTCTCTTCGTCTTTCTTTTAAGCCCCCTTTATATATTGAAGGTCTCTCTGGAGCCTTCTCTTCTCCAGGCTGAACAACCCCAACTCTCTCAGCCTTTCTTTACAGGAGAGGTGTTCCAGCCCTCTGATCATTTTCATGGCCCTCCTCTGGACCCGCTCCAACAGGTCCATGTCTTTCTTGTGTGGGATCCTGTAGCTGGACACACAGTACTCCAGGTGAGGTCTCACAAGAGCAGTGTAGAGGGCGAGAACCACCTCCCTCAACCTGCTGGCCACGCTTCTTTTTATGCAGCCGAGGATACAATTGGCTTTCTGGGCTGCAAATGCACATTGCCAGATCATGTCCAATTTTTCATCCACCAAAAAACTTTTAGGAGGTTTTGTAAAAAAAAAAAAAAATCATGTGTAAGTTAGGGGGGCTCTGTGATTTTTCTCAACCATGTAAGCAGGGACTTTCCCCTATAACATGGCTGGAGCTTCCTTCATTGCAGCTGGAAGGGACAGAGGACTCTTCCTTCTCACTGAGATTCAGCAGGTTTCAGAGATTTTTATTTTTATTTTTTTCTAAAAGCCAGGGACTGGCAGTCTCCATGCTGTGGCTTAGGGTCCTAGGGATTTCTAAGAAATTACTTCAGATTTCATGCCACTAACTAAAAGAAGCTTCTAGCTGGGCTTCTATGATCCCCACCCTTCACAGCTGGATGGGAACATCAGCTATGCACTGGCTGGGACTTCATGTGACAGAAGACTTCTCAAAACACATCTCAGCATGGCTACTGGCCACTGTTTTCCTTAGGGCTTGCATACTTAGGGCTCTTCTCTTTGCCAATCCATTTCTGAGGGGATAAAAGAACATCTCTTCTGAAGGCTATAATATGTGTTCAGCATTTTTAAAAAGAACAACTTTCCATCCAGTAAAGAAATAAACATTTTGTTTACTAAAAAAAAAAAATAAATCCTCTGGAAGGTCAGTTACAAAAGGAGAGCTGCATGTGTGAGCTGCTTGGAAATATAAAATTCTGGACAGTTCTTCCTGAGGGGTTCCTCATTTCGAGTTCAGAGCAAGATCTGGTCTGTCTCCGATGTGGCTGCAAGGAAAGATTTCCAGATGTAGAAATGACTCAGAGGAACTATGTCTAGAACGTCCAGAATCCTTTGCACTTTTCCAGTTCTTCTTTCACAGAAATGATCATATATGTTTATGGATCGTGGAGAAATTTCTCTAAGTGTTTATTTATCTTTTCCAATCCCGTCCTACCCTCCAAGGGGCCAGGGGCAGAGCTGTACTGTCTGTAGGTTGAAGAGTTGCCCAGGAGAAGGCACTGCAGTCAGTTTAAGTTTGATGACAAAAGATAATAAAAATTGAGGATGATCCTTGGCTAAATATAACTGAGTCTTCACAATTGACACTGAGCCATGGGGTGACTTGCAGCTTTGCTAAGTTACGTTATGTACTAAGTTATGTATGAGCATTTGAGTATTTCTTTTCAGGTTGTGCCATTGTTGTTGCCACATGTGGCATCAGTTTCTCATAACCCATGTGGATGGAGGCTGTGAGCCCCTCCACAGAGGTCAACTCATCACGGTGCCAGCGCAGGATTTCCCAGAGACGAATGGGGAATACTGAAATATTCGTGCTTCCTCAGCAGGAAAATGATAGTCTAGTGCCAAGGGTCAGATCAGGGGGCTTTCTAAGCATTTCTTGGGTTGCGGGGGGCAAGGAAGAAGAGCTGAAAAAAACAGCTCAGTTTCTGTGTCCTGCTGGGTCTTCACCTGGTATTAACAAGTGCTGGTGGAAGGTGGGAGGAGGGTGTCCCCCACTACGCTATGTTTCCTACATTGAAATTGGAGCTGTGTCTTCCAGCACAGTTTGGCTGCTGCAAAGAAAGGTAGTAGAAAGAATTGCTGTTATCAAAGAGTGTGCAGAAGACATCATTTCTGCTCCAAAGAATTTTTAAAATCTAAAATCTCATAACTTAAGATGCTGCAAAATTGCACCATATTATGTTTCATCACTGCTGAGATTTTTTATCTTCTCTATTTTTCCTTGTCTCTTTATCATTTTTGTTTTCTTATCATTCTCTCATTCTCATTCCAGTAGGCATGTACTGTATCACAGCAGTGCCTGAAGAGCTGTTTATACAATGTGAGCAAAAACCTACTGCAAGGAATATGTAGCTTTAAAAGTAAATCAGAAAACAGAGTGGGGGAAAAAAGAAGTATTTTCTAGGTACTCAGATGAGGCAGAATACATGCCTGCAGTCACAGAGGAGGAGTCAAAAGTTGGACTTAGAGCTTCAGTAAAGTATGAAGAATCACACTTCTTAGGCTTCCTGCAATAGGTGATGTTATTTGTGAAGAGATCCTGACCTGCTTGTTATTCCCTGCATGCTGTTTCCCAGAGGTCACCTTCTCCGGCTCAGGGGGTTCCATCAAAAATAGAAGTGGGGCAGAGAATGAGGTGCCGTTTGCAAATCCTTCATTTGCACTAAGAAAAACCTTTCAAGAGAGCAATAAAAATTGCACGGACATGCTTCCTCCCTTCTCTTCCAGTAACTGTGCCCATGCCTCCACTACCCCCTCACAGGATTAGGTATGAAGTGTGTGGTATCATGAAATTTTGTGTATAATGAGGGAACTCTAATGCTGGAAGCGTAGACTGCTGACGTGGTCTTTTTACTAGGTCTACTCTTTTTCCTTAAAACTCTCCATGTCTGATATTTGTGATTTCAATGCTGTGTGGATTTTCAGATACTGAATTTCCATGCCTCAAAGACTTGTTATAGTCGCCTTCTTTTTGCCCGCTCACTGCTAGGTTTTCCTCCTTCCATATAAATAGAAATTTGTGAGCTGTGGGTTAGAATCCATCATGGAAATAAATGCTCTGGAAATAAAGTAGCTAACTGGACTTTTTGTGCCTTTCAAGGACATAGTTTCTTATGTGCCAGAGAAGAGGAACCAGTGAGTAAACAAAAAGGAAGAAACAAAAAAGTGAGACGTCCTGCACTCCAGATTATGACAAAGATAAATGTGAACCTAAGGTCCATTGTGTGGCCTGAATACTTGTCAAAACAATCAGTCCTTACTATGGCTGCATACTGGTATTACTGGCTTGCAGAATCCCCATTAATAAAGGGTTTTGCATAGGAACCAATAGCAAGGTACAGTTTTGAACAGATATCTACTGGAACATTCTTTTAAACGAAGTTTGACGAAATGTACTGTATTTAGACTTGTACTTTTCCACTGTCAAAATGTTACATCTCAAAACTCTGCAGAATGCCCTCAGGGAGACAGACATTTCTGTATGCAGTAAGGAGGCAAGAAAAGGTGTGTCTGGCATGAACAAACCTTGGTCAAATGATTTACTTTAATTCTTTTACTGCATGCTGGGTTTGCTCTGAAAACAATTAACAAGAAGAGAATGTTCCCCTTTCACTTTTCTCTTGATTAACCCTCTTCTGCCCAGGGTACTAGCCAGTTTATTAACATTTGGAAGTAAGATTTTGTAGTGGAATAAGAGAAGCAAAGTGCAGGACTTGCAGTAGCACCACAGGGGTTCTGCTGTAAAATCTCATGGATCCCCACTCAGTGCTTTCCAAACATCTCAGTCTGTGCTCTTCAAACAACCTCCCTCTTGACCCAAAACCAAAGCTGAGTTGAGCGTGTGACCCAAGAAGCTGGAAGAAATTGGTCCAGAGCATCTAGATTCATGTGTCTTGGAGTTAAGCCATTAAATCAGTGCCATCTCCGATCAGTACTTCTGCACTGGAGGAATGTACCAGCATGAGACTGCCCTTTGGAGAAGTTTCAAGGATATGATTTGTAAAGCTAATGCCAGAGATTGTACCTTCTTAGAGGTCAGCAATGCAAGATTTGTTCCTGTACATATAAGGAATTCATTCAGAGTATGTGAATCATGATACTGTGTCCTTTCTTTGGAAAATCATATTAGATGTGGCAAATAACTGCTTCCTTCACTTGTAAATTTTGTCCTGCAGAACAATAGCCATGGGTTGTAATGGAAGATACGATCTTAAATGTTCACGGTCTTTGTCAAACCTTTTTAACAGTAAAAAAAAATAAGGCCACAGAACTCCATTTCTTGTGAGCGGAATGGTTCTTAGCTTCTTCCCCCACTCCCCCGGCATCCCCACTGAACGATCCAGTAAACGGTCCTTCATAGTAAAAGGGATCAAGTGAGGCCAAGTGTTTAAGAAGAGCAGCCTTTAAAGATGCTATTTGATACTAAGCTAATACACACTTCGGTAAGTGTCTCCTCAATGCAGCTTCAGGCCCTTTATGTCTATCTATATCATCAGCTGTATAAAACTATTATTATTAGCTCAGACAGTGGTTATGTGGGAAAAGAGACTGTTCTCATCAACACGGATATCAAAGATGAGGGAGGGGGAAAAAATGAAGCATTTAGCATTGTAACTCTGAAAAACAGCTGTACTTTCTTCACGGCAGGTAATGTAATGTCTCCTTGAGAAAACTGGGTACGTCAGGCAGCTTATTACTGTTTTCTAGTAAAGCTGTTTTAATTGACAGCCATATTTTTAAAGGGAAAATTTGTTCTTTTAATGTTGTTGGTACACTTTCTTTTTAATATTTTGTTCACTGGTTATGTAAAGAATAAGATTTCCAAGTAGGCAGTCTGCAATTTGTTTATTGTCATGCATGAAAACACTTTGCCACTTACAGCTTTCTGCTGACTCCTTGCTGTGATAGTTTGATCAGCTATTAGAGAAATCAAATGTTCTCTCCCCAGCACCATATTTTCATTACAGAATCAGCCCACTGAACATCTGAAAACTTAATTCAGAGAAGTACAATGGCAGTAGTTAAACTATTTCAGATATTTCATATAAGTGAAACCATGAAAGAGGAAAAAAAAAAAAGACTTTGGAGGAATGTAAATTACTAAAGTACAACAGAATCAATCGCATGCTACTTTGCTCTAAGTAATGAAGTGGCTCACAGGATCATTCAACTGCTAGCTAATGGAAGGAGAATTTATTGCACTTACTGATAACTGTTTGCTGAAATTCACTTCTTTTTTTCTTCTCCTAAAAACATTATTACTACCTGTAACAGGGAGTAAATGTAAAGAGCAGTATCTCAGGTAAGTTTGGGTGTGGTTGAGTGTCTATCAGTATGAAAGAAAGGAGGAAGAGCATCATCTGAAAATGGTTTGGAGATCATCCCTATGGATCTATTTGCACTTAACCTTAGACTAATATTTGGAATTTCTTCTTGAAGCATGAGTTCTGGAAAACAAAAGGCAAAGATCTTACAAACAAAGCACTTTCAAACACTGGAGATCAGTCTGAAGATTCTGATATTAAAGAAATCCAACTCTCTGCATTATATATGTAGATGGCAATAAAATATTTTTTTATGGAGTGCCTTTTGACTCACAGCAGGGCTGACTGGCCAGCATGGTTACACTTTCATTGCCTCAGAACTTCTGCAAGATTCTGTTTGACATTAAGTCTAAAAAAGTGTTAGAAGAGCAGATCATTTAAAGGGGAGTGACAGAGAATGTAGTGGTACTAACATCTGCTTACATGAATGTTTTTGTTAAGAAAAGGGAAAAATTAATTTTGGGGGAGGAAAGGACAATATTGCTTTGCAATAAAACAAACCATAGCTGCTCTGCTTTTTAGTATTTATAAGAATTTTTACCCTCAAATGATGCAAAATGCCTTTGTAAAATGCAAGAGGCATGGCAGACCACAAAATTGAGCAAGATTTTCCTATCTGCAATATGCCATGGCAATCTGCCCTTTGAGGTCTAATTACCTCTTTCAAAAGACTCGTGTGATTGCGCAAGCTGCACACAATTTCTGTTCCTAATTCTTTTTCTTTAGGGTAATAATGCTGATACTTGAAGTAATATCTTGCTATCCAAACAAACGGAAAAAGCATTTAAACAGTCACAACACTGCTGTTGATATCAAACGTGTAATAAATTGTGTTTCCCAGCACAGAATATCGTCTAGGCTAACCACCCAGTGATGCTGGTTTGTTGACTGAGACACCATCGTCCTGAGTCAGACCATTTTACAAAATGGAAAGACAGCTTCCACATCCAGACCATTTTGGTCATAGGGTGTCATAGGTAGCACTTAGTTATGGTGAATGCAGATCATTACATTGCTCCTGAAATCCCTATTTATATCACCACTAGAGGCTTACTCCCCTCTGCCACTTCATTCAGTAAAAATCTTTTCTATGCATCTGCCAAACCACTCATCCAGGGCCCTGCAGCACTTGCAAGCTTGTTTTGCAGGCTTATGTGCAGTCCATGGAGGAGGGGTGGGGAATGTTTATGGTACCAGCAAGTCCTTGTGTCATCCAGTCTGACTAACCTTGGAAAGTGAATGCTATAGCTTGTGCTCCGTGATGTCATCACGCCTATTAAAAGTAATATTAAATGTTAAGTCTGTTGAGAAATAGTGAATTGTAATGTGCTATCTACTAGTTCTAATTGACCTCAACATTTTTGATCACGTAAGTAAACACCGCATACATAAAAAGCATATAAAGCACACTTTACAAAATGAGACTTTTTGCTATCTTGTTTTCTACCTGCTGGCTTCAAAATGTAAAGGCAAAACACTAGCCTTCACAGAAATTAAGGAAAGGCCAACAGTATTCAGTATAAAACTTACTGTACATCTCATTTTAAAGAATACTGTTTTTCTGTGACTTATAAAACAAAATACATCTGATACTAAAAGAATAATAGCTTGAAATAAAATATTTAATGCCAGAAGTGGTATTGAGTTTGATGTCCTTATGCAGAGAATGCTGAATAAAAATGACATAGTAAAAAGCCTGGAAACTTCATGGTACTGAGGCTAAAAGAATTTTTTAGAGGAGCATACCTCAATTTAAGAACTGCTCATTACATATAAATTGAAAATGTGCATCATATGAAAACAAATGGTACATTTATATTAAATAAAATTATAGATATATTTATTAAGGCTTCTGACAGTTGAATTTCGTAAAAACAGAGAAAATACAATTTCCTTAAATACAAAGTCAAACAGTCAAATAAAGAAGTATATACAAAACAGAATAATCATGTAGAATATTCTTAATCCAGAGGACATGGGAAGCATGGAGGATACTAAGAATTTAAAATATTTGTAGGTGAGTGGATGTTATGCATCTACCAAATCGTACCTGTGATGTCTGTATTCATCTTTGAAGCAAAATCATTTCATCAGAAAGGATTTCAGCATCAGGAAGGCAGGATGACTTCGGTTTGCAGGAATCTGTTTAGATTATGAATTGTTTGGGCTACTGGTTTGTTTTACATCTGTGTATTTTAAAGAGCTGAGTACAATCTCAATGCCAAACAAATCCAATTCTCTACCTCCCTGCACTTTTCCTAGAAATGTTGAAAACAGAAGTCAGAATAATCATAGTATTTATTAAAATACTTCATCCATTCTGATAATTCAATATCTCATTCCTGTGGTCTCCCATAGGATCTGCAAGGGCTAGTTCTGTGCTGTCACTCCAGTGGCACTACGCTGCTATCAGAAAGATTCTCTAAAAAAAAATGGCCAGCACTTTCCACGTTATGCCATACTGTCCCATCAGCAACAAGTGTGTCAAGAGAGAAAATGTAGTAGCAGTAAGAGAGGTAAGGTAAAATGTAGCCTTCTACCAGATGATACAGCTGGTAGTTGAACCAAACCGATAGAAAGTAAACCACAGTTCCCAGGCAGTTTCTCAAAGTGCTGAGCAATCAGAACACCTGAGTGTTGGAAGCTTAAGTCACAAGTGATCATAGCTGTTTGGCACAGTCCTCAGATTTCTCTCCATTTGGGCACGGAACACAATTTTTTGGGAAAAAATTGCGGTCATGCTCATAGTCTTTGTGCTCGGCCAAAGAAATCAAAGTAACAGCTCCTAGTGCTTTATGCTGTACATCAACAGTAAGAATATCTTCCCTCTCACCATGTTTTAAAATTATTTTAACTGAACCTTGTACATTTTGCAAGTAGGAATTTTGTAGCTTATTAGAGGACTGGCTCTGACACAGTTGTAGGACTTTGGCAAGCAAATCTTGGGTATTACTGCTGCCGTCTTCTGGTAAAGCATCATATTCTGTTTGGTAAGGCATACATGAGTACACCATTATACTTGATGATAGACTGTTTCCAGGTTCATTTTAAAAAAATATGAAATATTCATACTGGGTTACAGGCTTTTCTCAGGTTTTGGCTGGGATAGAGGCAATTTTCTTCATAGTAGCTAGCATGGGGCAATGTTCTGGATTTGTGCTAAAAACAGTGTTGATAATGAGGACCTGTTTTAGTTGTTGCTAAGTAGTGCTTACGCTAGTCAAGGACTTTTTCAGCTTCCCATGCTTTGCCAGGTGCACAAGAAGCTGGGAGGGGACACAGCTGGGACAGCTGACCACAACTGACCAAAGGGATGTTCCATACCATATGACGTCATGCTTAGTATATAAAACTGAGGGAAGAAGAAGGAAGGGGGGGACACATTCAGAGTGACGGGGTTTGTCTTCCCAAGTAACTGTTATGCGTGATGGAGCCCTGCTTTCCTGGAGATGGCTGAACACCTGCCTGCCGATGGGAAGTGGTGAATGAATTCCTTGTTTTGCTTTGCTTGTGCACGCAGCTTTTGCTTTACCTATTAAACTGTCTTTATCTCAACTCACGAGTTTTCTCACTTTTAACGTTCCGATTCCCTCCCCCATCCCACCATGGGGGAGTGAGTGAGCGGCTGTGTGGTGCTTAGTTGCTGGCTGGGGTTAAACCACGACACTCAGTAACGCTCTCTTCTGTAGGCCACTTAATCTCTCAATTATAACAGTCCTTCCATTCCTGACAATAACTTTGCATGACAATAAAATATTATTTTGGATTACAAAAAATTTAAAATACAATCTCTCTTCCTAAAAGCCCTGAATTCTGAAGATTCACTTTAATTTTTGAAAACAAAAGAATCACTTATCTTATGACTGCACGTGGAGGAACAGTGCCGTGAAACTCCTGTGCCAACTATTTGTATTACAGAGTGTGAAGCAGCATCTGTGGAGTCAGGGCGTGGGCAGGCTCCTCTCCCTGCCTGCCAGCAAGCTTGGCAGTGCAGCTGTGTCAGCACAGAGGGATATTTGTTGTGCTAAATCTAAAGCTGCTGTAGGATACGTTCTCTGCCCTTTCAGAGTCACAGTTTGCTTCTCAGACCAGTCTACAGCCACTATAATATACCCAGGATGTCTGGCAAAATCTGGTGGCCGTCCTTCAATTCTTTCTTTTTTCCACATTTGCTTTCTTTTGTAGAGCACAACTTCAGAGCCCTTAATGCTTAGACATTTGAGAATTTCCTGACAGTCCATTTGGATTCTTTTCCGTACAGGTTCCTGACTTTGCTACTCCATACACTTTATGTGGACTCCTCTTTAAATGAAGTTAGTCTTTATATGACTCCTCTTTAAACGAAGTTATCAACACCGGCAGTTGGTGAGATTTCCAGTTTTCCGGATAAGGCAACTGAGATGGAGAAGCCACGCCAACTTCTGTTCACTTCAGGAGATTAAAACAGGGGGGAAAATGAAGGCAAAGTAATAGCTTTTTCTCCCTTTGTGCTTCAAGATCTGTAGCAATTGAGGTGTCCTACATCCCTCTGAGCCCCCAGACCTGTTCTTCTGAGCTTCCCCAGTCTGTAGAGGTCACCCCCTTCACACTGCAAATGACCCAAGGAAAGAACTTGTGGGGGACTTCTCGTGGTTCCAGAGCAAGGGGACTGGGGCAGTGTCATGGCAAGTCCTAACATCAGAATGGCCAGGCAGGATGAGGTAAAGGTAATGTTTTGCTCACATCCAGCTTAGTGTCCTATTTCCCACAGTGGCCAGTAGCAGGTGGCAATTAGAGAAAGAATACAGAAGAGGACAAGTATGGAAAGATGCTTTGCTGGTATTTCCTCTGAGCTTTAGGCAGTCTGTGGCATAGGGACTTCCAGAAACCACAGTTTGTATCTGCATTCTTGTGCTTAATGGGTCTTGATGGACTTTCTAAGAATTTTTCTAATTACTTTCTGAACCATTCATAGTTTTGGCATGCACAACATCCTGTGGTAATGAATTCTGTGATTCAGTTATGTTGTGTAACAAAATGTTTCTTTTTCCTTAAATCTCCTTAGTAATTTCATTAGGTGCCCCTACCTCTCTTATAATGAGAAACAGTAAATAATTTTTCTCTGATCTATTGTCTACTTACCTACATTGTATTTTTTTCTCTGCTTTCCTAGAGAGAAGCACTTTGACACCTTTGTTGCTCTTTTCACTACATTTTCTGGGTACATCACATCTTTTTTTGAGACAGGGTAACCAGCAGTAGAATCTATATTCATGAGAATAATTTAAAGAGTAGTGTAACTATATTTTTCTAATAATTCATATTTATTTTGCCTTTCAGATGTCTGTTGACTGACATTTTCATATATCTCTTTCCTGGATGGTAACAGCTCATTTAAAGCTCATCACTATGTGTATGTATAAACACAGTTATGCACTCAAAGGAAAACTTGTCTTTACTCTGCATTTATCAACAGTGAATTTCACCTGCCATTTTGTTTATGATCTGTATTATGAAATCTTTTTAAACTTTTTTCAGTAGATTTGACTTTCCCACATAATTTCCCACATAATCAGCAAACTCCATCACCTTCTTGTTCTCTCCTCTTAGCCTAATAATCCAGTAACTTGAAAAGCATGGATCTGTTTTGGGCTGCACTGATAATCCTTCTTCCTCTGTTGTGAAATCTGACCTCTTGCTTACTGTACTTTAAAGGATATTAAATGACGAGCCCTCTCATGCTACAACAGATTCATTTCCTTGGTGAGGGACTTTGTAAAAAGCTTTCTGAATATATAAGTACACTGCTATCAACTGATTATTCTTTTCCACGTGCTTATTGACTCCAAAGAAAAACTATAGATTTACAAACCAAGACTTAAAAATTTTGTTGATGCTTTGCTATTTTACTTATCCAGATGTCTTCTAATTCTAGTATTACAATTTAATTTCTTCATGAAGTCTTGAGTAACACCAGAGGTCCTTTACTACCACAGAGTCCATCAAAGCTTTCTGTGCAAAAAAAGGAAAGTTACCGGGGATCTAAAACAAGTCTAAAATATTAAAGTTTTTTTTCAGAATTGCTTTCAGGCTCCTAATAAAGATGATATTTAATTACGGCAATTAAGAATCTGTCAGCACTACTGAACTTCAAAATGAACAGGTGTAACTCTGGTGCTTGAAGGGCCAGATGAGAAAGACCACAACAGCATATTTAATACTCTATATTTAAGAAGAACTGAGTGGTTATAATCAACCAGTATTATGGTGGGTTACTAATAAAAATTAAGCAATTGCATTTTATGCAGAGTGAGACTTACTTATATGGCCCTGGTTTCCTGCAACAGCATCAACATCTCAGCACTCAACACCACTGCCTTATTTCTGCACCAGTGCATCATGCACCCAGCCCAGCTGATTAGCTGGACTAGTCATTCAGACTTCTGGAACAAAAATGAGGCAGTTGCACTGCACTACAGTCAGGGTACTGTGCTACTAGAAAGCACACCTTTCTTCAGTAACTTTGAGCTATGAGCCATACCCAATGCAGGACTTCAACATCAGATTAGCAAGAACTTGAGAGGCAAGTTCCATCTTTATTCAAATATCTGAATTTTTCCTTTCATATTTCATAAAAAAACAGATCAAGCCTAGACAATAGTTTTTTATCTCTTCTATTCTCAGCATCACCTTTCCATTCACTGAGGTTTGCTGACTTTACTAAGGTTCATGACTAAACCAGTATGGTCTATATATTTCCAACCTGGAACTAGTATAATTCACTAACATTAGGACCTATAGTTGGGAGAAGTAAGCTTTTGACTTCTGCAAAACACAGCAACCTGTTTCCTTGATGAGCAGCACGTCACTAGCGCTTCACACTTGACCACTGTCAGCCAAATCATTTACCAACTCCAAGTCTTGACCCTGAGGCACTGGAGTAAAAAACCTTGACAGATAACCAATAATTACCTGTCAAAACAATAGTGTTTCTTTCGGATTTTGTACACAATATATGTACACAATATTTCATCCTCAGATGAAATACGAGGAAGACAGTGAGATATGCCATTAGGCATTCTAAATGAAGCCTACAGAAGAGCCCATCTAAACAAATAGAAGGAAATTAATCAGAGGCAAATAGGATCTGTAGAGCTGTGTATGTGCATAGGTTCTCAATGGTGTATACAGCATTGCAGCTAAATGCGGCTGAACGCAAGAGAGACAACATACTGCAAATCATTTCTGGGGAAAACTAACAGTAATCAAAGACAAGATACTAAAATGTGAGAGAGAGGTGAGAGTTAAGCTGCAAAATCTTAGGGGGAAAACTAATGTGTATAGTATACAGTTCCTTAATACAGTGATAATACAGTAATGGACAACATTCAAATGATTTAGCTAGCTAGAAGAAATGTATTTGATTTTTGAGGATAAATTGTAGTAATTATCCCCAAAAGGACAGAGTGAGTAACCATCTACAGGTTTTCTACATGATATTATGGGAGCAAATGAATCAGGCATACGCTTGTGATGTGGTGCCAGTGGGGGAGGGAAGGACAGAGAGACCAGATGTTCCTTAAGAAGCACGATTTAACAAGAAAGAAAAAGCAGAACTTCCTCCTAATAAGATCCACATACTCCTTCTTGGTTTTCATTCAAAAGAAAATTTCAGGAATGTCCTGCACAGATTTAGATGGCTCAGGAAAAGGTATGTACAAAAGGCTTTCATACACTTACTTTAGTTAAGGAAAACAAACACAAAAACAGGTAACAAAGAATGGAATAGAATTCACTCTTTTTTAACTAATCCTTAACCCTAGAATGCGCTGCCTAAGCAGGAGCAACTAAAATAGAAAATCAGTAATTGTTATTCCAAGAATAAAAATGCAACCAGAAGGATCAGCTGTTGCCATTAGCCTTATTCTGGGTCCTGATAAATTCTTATGATATTTTTGACCCATTTACTGAAAAATATCACTGTACTTCAGATGGCATTCCTACTTAGAACTGGCATTCTGTGGCTGCTCATCAGCTGTCCTTAAGTCTGCTTTTTCCAGGTGTCTGAGAGGAATCATTTTGTTAGATCCATTAAAAGGATCCTTGTATCTTAGATATCTTCATGTCTAAAGGTTGCAGCTAAAACTCATAACCTATAACTACAGCCATGATGTTTTCTGAATTGGAAACTGATCTGGTGCCAACTGAATATAATGGGAGCATGTGTGACAAGCAGTCGATTATGTCTTCAAAATAGACAGAAATGGTTCATTATATAGAGTCACTTCAGTGATTATTAATGCGAGCTTTTCCCCCCAGGACAGGACTATGGCTTTCTAAAGTATGTGGATCTTGCAATAAATACGAGGAATACAGCTGGTCGTGAGGTGGCAAGACACTGATCACAAAGCAGGCATTTTTTGTGTTAATGATCTGAATCAATGCTTTGATTTTAGATCTCAGTTGTGTTGTGATTGCTTAGTGTTCAGAAACGGTGTACAACAGAATTAAACTTTTAACAACTCTGTACTACCAGAGGGACATTCTATTTTATTATGAACCAATGTGGCAATGTAAAAAGGTCTATTGTGAACTCGAATCTGGTTCTATTGTCTCTGAGCAAGTATCAGCAACCTCCTTACAGGGATACAGTACATCAGCAACATGATAAGCATTTAATGAGTGTGAAGGAAAGAATAGTTACAGTTATACTGCAAAAAGGAAAAAAAAAATGATTAAGTCAAGACTTTTTGCCTAAGATTCAAATACCTGATGAATAATCAATTTTCTGATCACCTTTTGTAAGCAATTATTTATCATTTGCACAATTTATGCCTCTGTGGAGGATGGGATTAGCTAGCAAATACTACAGAGTCATCAATTATACTGTCAGTGTTTTCCACATTCAGTTTCAAAACACATGATGAAAGATGATGACATGAAGTCAGGGAGACATCTATGTCTACTGAAAATTAACTTTGTTCAGCTAGTGTTACACCTAGTGAGCATCCTTAAACTGCACGGGTGTCTGTATATGCCTGCACATGCATGCATACCCCTCAGGGTCCAAATTAATTTTCATAAAATTCCCTGAACAGAACCAAATGTTCTGTTTACAATAAGCCACTATTGACCAAATAAGTATGAACTGAAGACACGGAGGTCATTTCATGTTTATTTTATAAGATAGTCTATACATAGAGCTGTGTGATTGCAGTTGAAACTAAAGTTCTGCCGCAAACACGGAAAAGTCCCAGTATGATATGCATTTGTCCTCAAGGCCATATTTGAAAACTTCCATGTTGATATCTTTGATATACTAACAAATGCTGACATGATATGTTATCATAGAATGGACCATTTCCACATCTAAGCATAAATATTATGCTTTGGGAAAATAAGAAAAATACAGATTTAGTTTTAGAATATACATTTTTGTAATGCTAATTTTTTTTGAAAAAAACTTCTAGCATAAATGAGAGTTGGATAGTGACTATGTGGTATAATTTTTCAGAGAAGACAGGTAACTGCAGGCAACAAAGGTTGTTATTTACCTGAATGTCTGAAAATTCAGACCATATGCAGCTGAAATTTGGTGCTTCCAAAAGTGTCAAAGAATTGTGGCATGCTTTTGAAATCTGATCAAATTATTTTGCAGGATGAGGTTAAGTGTATTGTATGAAGTAAAATACACTCACTCATTTTACACTCACTTCAATTGAGTTTCATATGCTTAGTACGCATTTTTGTAACTATGGTATGTATGCCAGTACAGGACACTTGTGAATCAATTAACATTTTTTTTTCCTGTTTCAGTAGTGTCCTAGATTTGATTATATGTTTTATTTGTATGGTGTTTCTATCTTTACTATCTAATTTAAATTATGGTATGAAGATTTTTGAAATCTGGCTAGAAAAGCAAAAACTGATTTCTCCTCAAAAGTGAAAAGGACTTGTTGGACTGTCCTAAGTATAAATAGTCTGACTTGGGTTAGGTTAGATACTAACCTAACAAACAAAACCATAAAATTTATGTAACTACAACCTGTATCAGAACAGACAAAGCACAAACAGGTCAGATGTTGCGGTTGCATCTGACAGGAATGACTTGTCCTCTTGAAACTTTTTAGATTTGATAAGACAAAAACTAAATACAGTGAATGTTACGGTACTTAAATATTATGAAATTAAACCTAAGGAGCAGTGCTTAGGACTGCATGTAAATGCATTGTAGGGGGAGGCTGAGGTGCCCAAGGTCCAAATGTTCTTCTCAGCCTGGAGAAACCTAATGTCTAGTTGTGGTACCTTTATTTTATACCGCTTCTACAAAAGGAAATTAAAGGTTTATTGAGCCAGATTTGGAATACTAATAAAGTAGGAGTTTGATTCAGTTTTCTACTGAGAAAGCAACTCCCCTAAAAGAGATGCTGTAATGGCTTCCTGTCTTTTTTGGTGTTATTTCAAGAATAATCAGATAACCAATATTGAAGTATTCCAGTCCAGAACCAAGGACAGCCAAATTCCCATGTTCCCCATGTTTATTCTGTCTTGTCCCTTCAATGCGACATTTTCTGCTGAACAGTGAACAGCATCAATGATCAAGGTGGAGACTGGCCCCCATTTCATTCTAATCTTACAGGGAGCTGGTTAGTAAAAACAGGATTATATCCCTACCTGCTGAAGTCTGAAATTCCAGGTCCACCATTTCTGAGGCTAGTATGCAGATGATACCTTCCTTCTTGCCGAGTGTCTAATCTGAAAAGAGGATGTGGTATTGTGAAACATGTATGGACAGACACACCTAACCCACAATTCTCTGTAAAGAACATGTTTTAAACACGCCCATTTACTTAGTGTCACCTACTGGTTATCTCTTTTCAACTTCTCCCAAATTTATAGTGACACTGAATTGCTCTTTGGAACTATTTGGACCTTCTTAGCCACAAAAATAGGTTTGTGCAACCGTTTTTACTTCTAGAACTGTGTACTTCCATACTTCATCATTCAAATTAGTGGGTTCATAGGGAAATATGCCTGAGAATGTGGGAGTTCTGCGTGCCTCAGTTCTAGTCCCTCCTTCAGGGACTGCATGTGCATTCTGCATTGTATTTAATTTTTACTGAAACAGCATTAGAAACAGATTGCAGTCTGGTTTTCTGTGTCTTAAGAGTTTAGCTTTTTCACTAGAAAAAAACAATTCCTGAATTACTAAAAATAGGTTTCATTAAAAATTAAGAGAGAGGTTAGGCTTTTATGCAAGTTCTAATTCAAATCCCTATTTTAGCCACTCATTACAGGTTTTGCAACCACATAAATGGTAGGGTCTTGACCAGACACGGTAATTTAGAATACTTAACAAAGGCATACAGCATCCTCATAGCATCACATGAGAGTCGGTGCCTCCAGAATGAGTAAGGAAGCTTAAATGAGGCATTTGGTTCAAACTGTCAAAATTACATACTTGCGTATAGGTTGCTTATATACAAATGAACACTGACTGATTGCCAAATGACTGACATCAAGATTTTCACCTCAGAAAGCATGTACAAACCTCGTTTCTCAGAAAATAAAACAGGGGTTTTGTGGTAGTGCCTAGTGTACTCTTGCCTGCAGCTTGGTAGAACTGGAAATTTGGCAAGATGAATTGCAAGAGGCCCATATCCTGTGCACCAGGCATGTGAACTGGCCAACACCTAAGGAAGCTTGCACAGCATCTGCTGGCGTTTTGCCTGGATTAGTTGCTACAATTTGCACTTATTTTCACAAGCAACAAATCTGTCCCCAAAGAAATGATAGGTCACTACCACTTGCTGTGTTTTTATCTTTTCTTCTCCTTTGAAATACTTTTACATGTAATTCTATATTCAGGCCTTGAAAATGGTCTTTCCTCATTGTGTCCTTTTCTATTTGACCAAAACTGATCCCTCTCCTGTTGTCTCTTCCCTGCACCATCAGTTCCTTAGGATGCAGCTCAAGCAGCTCTCTGCCTGCTCTGGTTTGGGACTTTGGGATCTAGCTACAAGACCAGGTTGTGCCTTTATTTACAGCAACAGATTAGCATAATGTGTCATTAAGTGTTGCATCATAAATGCAGACATATTCTGTCAGAGATTTCTATAGCTACTGAAGGTGTTTTTGTGTGTAATACCGATATGAAGGCATCTCCACTTGTGCCACAGTTTCACTATCACTTTGAGCTAACATACACTGGCACCGAAGACAAAGACACTGGCCTGCACCTTCCTCCCTCCCTTTCCTCTCTTCCCGCCACTTTACTCTTCTGTTGCTTTGCAACTTGTGCTTCCACAGGTGTTTACACACAACTGAACCAGATCTGGAGATCTAACTGGGGATAATATTAACCCCACAAAAAAAAAAAATGTTTAGTTAGTTTTGACTAAACTAACAGATACTTTTAAATGGAACAACTTTAATGCATACTTCATTAACCTGCCAAATGAATGCTCGTGCTCACACTGGTAGCATGGGAACAGGCACAAGCAATTAAGAGCAGGTAGGACCAGCTCCTTCTTTTGGAGGGCCAGTTTTAAGTGATTGTAGAGTTACAGAGATACGCTTTCTGCACTGATGCCACAGGCCAGAAAATAACCCTAGAAGAGATCCTTCTTGTACATTCAGAGATCAAATTCAAACTTATTAGCCCCCCCTCAGCAAAATCCTGTTGTTTCTAGACATCGAGGACATAAAGGCACTATGATCAAGCTTCTGTAAAGCTGTTCAGGATCAATCTAAGTGTAAAAAATTATTATAAATATTGTAGAACATATTTATATTTGGTTTAGTTTTATGGCAAAAGGGATGCACATTGCTTATATACGTAGGTTTACGTTGCTTCTACCAATTAAAAAGATGAGGAATGCTGCAAAGCTTTTCAGACAGAAATGTGAGCTATAATCTTATATTGCAGTATATTAGATTTTATAAATGACACAGAATTAACCCTGGTCAGTTTTCAGACAGAAGATCTTTGTCAAAAATCTTGCTATCATAGGTGTGGCACAACTAAGTAGAAACAGCATCTTAAAGCTCATAATAGTACTACTGGATGTTTGTGTTGAAGATGCCTACTGAAGTAGTATAGCTCTAACTATATTCGTCACAATGTAATAATAAGTAATAATAATAATTGTAACGTAATGAAAAGGAAAACAAGAGAGAGAGAGAAACAAAACCCAGGAAAAACAAGTGATGCAACCGCTTACCACCCACTGACCGATGCCCAGCCAGTGCCCGAGCAGCAATTGCTGCCCCCTGGCCAGCTCCCCACAGTTTATATACTGAGTGTGACATCATATGGTATGGATATCCCTTTGGCCATTTTGGGTCAGCTGTCTTGGCTGTGCCCCCTCCCAGCTTCTTGTACACCTGGCAGAGCATGGGAAGCTGAAAAGTCCTTGACTAGTGTAAGCACTACTTAGCAACAGCTAAAACATCAGTGTGTTATCAACATTATTCTCAACCTAAATCCAAAACACAGCACTATACCAGCTACTAGGAAGAAAATTACCTCTATCCCAGCTGAAACCAGGACAGTATATTACCTCAATGCCTTGAAATTTTATCAGTAGTCAATGAGTGTCACACATCTTAAAAAGAGTACTATTACCTTTTATGAGCACAGATACCTAAATCTTGTTTTTATAGTTAAGGCAGTTCAGTTGAAGAATTTGTTATTCCTAACTAAATACATTGCTAAATGGATGCTTTTGAGTACGGGCAATGATTTTCAATACTATGAAAATCGCATTGCAGCAATAGGTGATCATTTTATACTTCAGTTAGACTAGTTGTGAACAAAGCAGATGAAAGCAGCTAAAATGTAACAAATTCATAGTTACCAAAACGTGTACCTTGAATACTTCATCAAAATGTTGGCTGAATCTGAATCTGTAGCCTCTATCACTGCAATATGATAAACGCTGCATAATACGGGCTTGAAAGAGAAAAAAAGAACTATTTCAAACCACAGAGGAAATACATGCAATCAATACAGTAGCAGAGGTGCATATGTGGCTACAATACTGGTTGACAAGCCAGCTCAAAGGTTCAAAAGTGCTGAGCACCACAGTTGTAAACTCATGCCTCGTGCAAAGATGTAGGTAAATTTTGCCTAATATAGAATCAACAGGGCAAAAGACCAACCATAACTTCTTCACAGCAGATACACTGTAATGAAACAAAACCTAATTACATTGTTTAGGGCAAGACATATCTGGTAGGCAGAATAGTTTGGGTACTAAACATCTAGTGGTATTTAGACTGTGCAGTGACTCTGCAGTTCCTGATTTATTCATTAGTCCTGGAACAGACAGATTATACATCCATTTCTACTGGCAGGTTTCAGGGGAAGGGAGGGAGAGCTAATTCTGCTGAAAATTTCTTGTTCTGTTTCAGTGAAAAGGTTTTATTTGAATAAAGTCTTGAACATCATTATCTCCTGAGCAGGAACTGATTTAAGTAGTAGAAAGGTTGATTTGAGTGTACTGTTTACATCAAGTAACCCTCAGAAATCAGCACTCCAACGTGCTGACGTTAAACTCTGATTTAATTGAGCAGCTGCTACAAGTGAATAGGAGTTGAGATAGCTCAGCACTTTGTTCCTCTGTTCAGCACGTACACAATAGATTTGGCTCAACAAGAGCATTTTTTATTAAACAATGCTTTCATTTGCAGCTAGATGCAGCATGTAATTGTGTCATACTCCGATTAGAATATAAGCACATTAGCTTACAGTTCTGTGTTCTTAAGGTCTATGGCACAGGTAGTAAATATAATGATATGGCTGTTCTTCCAGCCTCAGTATGTGCAGAACGCACATTGTAAGGCAGATCTTAACCATGAGATTCAATGTCCGAGATATTTATTTCTCTGTTAAAATGTTGGATCATGTTCTAACTGGTTTTATTTCTTCAGACTCTAAAAGTTCCAAGAGTTGTGAGGACAAAGAATGCGAGGGTGCAAAAGACCACCACAAATCAAACGTCTTTTTCAAAAAGAAAGAAACGTTTGTATACGTAGTAAGTTCTGCTGGAAGACTAAAGTGACGTAGTCAGTTCAAAGGTTGAGTCAGGTATCAAAGTTGGCTAACAGAGGACGAGGGGATGTGGCTGGGCTAGCACAGCAAGGATGGCGGCATCCCAGTGCCAGTAAAGTCTGAGAGCGTGAGGGATCAAAAGCGAAACAGCAAAACCACACAGCTAGTCTTGTTTTACAGTTGCAGTGGTAAAACATCTTAATATCCACCACTGCGAGAAGATTTAAGAGTAAGATTCATGGTTTTCATGCTTCTCAGTAAAGGGAAGCAGAGCTGCGAAGCTAGAATACACAGCTTTGCAGCACATCACTGTAAAGCAATGAGCTTTCACAAAACATAACCAAACCCCCAAACTGCGGGAAAGTTCATAAAGACGTACAGGTGGCCACGAGTCTGCCTGAGACCAAAGGGAAGCAATGTCCCAAGCGTCCTGGTTACCGAGGCGGTAAGGAGACCCGGGCGTCCACCGCTCCTGTTGGCGGCCTTCATGAAACCGCCCTCAGGGCCTACACCCCTAACAGCCTTCGCCGCCAGCCGACGGGCCATCCTCTTGCAGCGGAGAGGCGTTTGGGCGGCCTGCCGCTCCACTCC
>WAAD01043180.1:388-16688 GCA_013389945.1 Fregata magnificens | reverse complement strand
CCACATACCCTTTCCTGGTGCTTTTATTGACCAGGGTGAGGGAAAGTGCCTGGAGCACAAGCTCCTTGGTTTGAGATCTCCTTTGTGTACAAGGTGGTTTCTGCCTCTCATGTGCTCCTGAAGAACAGGCAGTAGCACTTTGGAAGTAGGTTTGGTGACGGTAAGGGCAGAAGTAGTACACCTGCCGTTCAGTGGTCAAACAGGTCAGTCAGGAGAGAGTGAGTGACTCTTTTTGTCCTGTGTCTGGCTGGGAGTAGGAGGGCTGCTCTTGTCACCCCCGTTCTTGATAATGTCGTTGGGTTGTAAGTATGGGTATTGTAACTTACTCATCTGAAGTGAGTACTCAGAGTGGCAAGAAATGCCATGAAAACTGGAGGGGTGGACGGTGAGTGTACATAGACTGTGTATGCAGAAGACGACCGGGCAATAAGGACTCTAGGGAGGTAATGCTATTGATTGGAGATTAAAGACAAGCCACGACATAACTAGTGAAAGCAGCATGGTCTAAGGATTGCTTGGAAAGAAAAAGACCTATGAAGTTACATTTGTGCAAATGCTTTCTAAAAATCTGAAGAGCAGTAAACAATGAGTAGTAAATATTTTCCTTTTTTTTCTTTTCCTGTTTCAAGAAACTCTGTGCTAAGTGGATGAGCACATTTTTGTCATTGTCTGTAGGTAAGGTGGAAGTCAAGTCTCTACTGAAAGGTAATATTAAAGACCATTAAGTTTCTTTGTTACTTTAGGTTATTTTGGAAGAGTTAAATAGTTGTTTTTTATCAAGAGAAACAAGATCTGGTACTTACTGTAGTAGGCAAGGCAATAGGAATGCCCGTGTGGTCTGTCAGATGTAGATGATGTCTCCTTGTCTGCCTTGGATCACACTTCTTACACAGAAAGGATAACAGGTAACCAGCTATATTTACAGTGCCACTCTTTCTTTCTTATTCTGCGTGCCTTTCCCGCAAGGCATACAGGGAGAGAAAGAGACAGAAACTTGCGTTTCAGCAGTGACATGAATTACCTGGAATAAGGCCTCTACAAAATGTTAAAGGCCTGTTGATGAAGATTGCTTACGCTCTTTTGCAGAAGCAAAATGACAGTAAAACTCTTTAGCATCTTCTGGTCTTTCGATCAGTTGCAAGGCCACATGTTCAGCTGTTAGTCTAAAGCGTCTCCTGCGATACATGTGATTTCTTGGAGGGAGAAGCTCTCTGACTGTTCTTCCCCTCTTGCTCTGGGACAAAGCATTGACTTGGACAGCATTATAATGTTTTGGTTTTTCCCTAGCTTTGAGCAGGAAGTGTATTTCCTCAGATACTTTCATAATGTAATACTTAAAATTTGTGTTAATGAAAAGTGACAGCAGTTCTGGAATGCAGGGTGGGTTTCTGTGTACATAGAATTTGATGTGCCTTTTTGACAGAACGATACGTTGGGTTTTTCCTAACCTAGGCAAAGTACACTGTGCCAAGCAATTAGATCCTTGCCCTCCCACACTGTCTTCTCTTTCATGGGGTTTCTGTCAGCTATGGGCAGAAACAAATTCTTGTGACTGCAGAATTCTTCGGCAAGCATTTTGCTGGCTTTCACAAATCGCCTGTGCCCTGGTAATGGGTGCTGTGGAGGCTGTAACAATGATTACAATAGTTCTGTTGAAACCTAACCTCTGTTTTAATTAGAGATGGGTCCCCTGACATTAACTTCAACCTTAATGGCAAATTCTAACTACTCCAAATGTTCAGTCTTTGTATGCGGTGTCCTGGTTCCAGGCCTACCTATTACTCTAGCCTTTTTGCCCACTTAGGACTTTCAGAAGGATCTTTTCAGTGTTCATTTTCTTTGCAAGGTTCAGTTGTGACTATGCATTACTTTTTAAAAGACTAGTTCTTCATAAATACCTTAAAACCCTGTTTCCACATTTCTGAAACAAAACCCAACATTTTTTATTCTTAGTTATTTTTAATTTCACTTCTACAATAAAGTATCTCAATTTTATTCATGTAACATTAGTAAATTTACATTTACTGTTTTCTTGCTTGTCTTTCTAAACAGTTGAACAGCTGCTCTATAAGGTTTCCAAGTTCAGGGAGGCAAGTCTGTTCAAATGCTGTACCTTAAATCACTGTTCTGAGCCTGTGCACTTCTTTGGGTACATGCAGAACAGTTTATAGTGTTTCTTAGTAGGGAGAAAGGAGATGCTGGGAGACTGAGTAGTGCCATAGGAGGCTGTAAACCTGTTTAACCAGTTTACATTGTTTGTGTCAGCAGTCAAGTCGGTGAAATAACTTTAGAAAGGTATTTTGTCTTCTAATGATTGTGGTGGAGGATAAAAGTGCAAGGAGAGCCAGAAATTCTAGAGAAAGCATCTGGCTTTAGTAAAGGCGCTACCAATAATTTTGGAGTGTAAAATTCCTTTTAAAAAAAAAAAAAGACCATGTGGGCTTTGAAATATAACTTCTGAAGATAGTCTATTGATAACTTCTAGAAAGAGCTAGTATGTATGTATTTAAGGCCTGGATTTACGTAGAAACTTGAGCTAGAACAGAACGTAGCTTTCTTGTTTATTGGTATATATTGTAGGTGTTAGCCTGTTGAAGTTGCATGCATTTTTATTTGCTTTAAGATGCAACTCAAGGCTTTAGGGAATGTGTGATTAAGGATTATCTTTACTGCAGAATTAACTTGGAACATTCGGTTTAATTTGAGTCTCATCTATGCATGTCTCATAGTTCAGTATGCTGTTTGCTTTGTCTGCTGTGTAAGGGGGAGTGTGGCCGGCAGTGAGGGATGTGATTTTGCTTATTTTCTGTGACACTGGTGAGGCCATACTTCGAGTATGCTCTTTGGTTTGGTGCACCGTTGTTAAAGAAGGCTGCTGATAAACTGTAGAGGGTCCAGACAGCATGTTTAGGGGCATAGGGCATATGACCTGTGAGGAGGGATTGAGGGAGCTGTGCTTTAGTCTTGCAAAGAGGAGACCAAGGCAGCTTAGAGGCAGTCTAATTGTGACCTACGTGTACCTAAAGGGGCACGCTGTTCTCAGTAATAAGAGATGAGAAAAGAAGGGGCAGCAGCCATGAGTTTTCGCTTGGGGTTCAAACTGGACAATAGAAAGAACTTCAAGTAGAGTGGTCCATCACTGGGACAGGTTACAGTTTTAAGCTGACCCAATTTGGTGTTGACAATATTCATGCTTCAAACTGGAGGCTGGAGTAGATGTACTCAAGAGGTTTCTTCCAGGTAACGCTTTGGTTCTGTGAGAATATACTTCTATACCTGGAGTCTCATGCTTCTTCCCTCCTAGACATTTTCACCTCACTTCTGTCTGTGGTCACTTCATGGAGGGAGAAGATACACTACATAGGCAGTCTTGACTTCCTGCAGTATGTCTCTCATTTAAGTACAGTAGTTAAATAAATGAAAATCATTCATTCAGAACTCCTTGTTCAGAGAATCTTCTTAACCAGTCTGTCAGGGAAATTGTTCTAGCTGCCTTCTATTAAAAGATTTTTTTTGTTGTTGGTTTTTTCCCTCAGGCTCAACTTGATTGTTCAGTTCTGAACCATGTGGCCTGTAGCTTTATTTACATTTTTTTCTTATCAGCTTTTGAGTCTTGACTGGTAAGATAACCATATACAGTATATCTGGTAAGCCATGTGGCCTGTCAGTCCTATGTACTATGGTGAAGGTAGTAGCAGTGCATTAGAAAGATAAATGTGCAGGGCCAAGTTATAGTACACTTGTCAAGTTCTGCTGTAAAAGTCAGTATCTTCCTTTCTAAAAATCTGTCTCAGAATAAAGCAAACATAAGAACAAGGTAGGTTATTTCCTCACTTCATCCTTATTCAGTACTTCACTTTTAAGAAATTAACAGGTGTATGATAAAGTATGAGAGAGTCTTAAACTGGGGAGACACAATTCTGCAAGTTTTCTTGTACGCGCTGTTCTGGATGAAGCACATGTGAAATGTACCAGCACCCTTTACAAAGACGGTAATGCTTCGTTTTCATGTCTGAAAATACTTCAGTTGGTACAGGCATAAGAAGCAAATGTGATCTTGGAATGTATCAGGCTGGTGACTCAGTCATCTTGTGATATGTTAATTATGCACAATCTCTTCTTCCGACTTATGTGCTACTAGTACATAGAAATTTTTGACTATTCCCTGGGTGTATTTTACTGATGTTATGCTTTGTACTACTACATCTTACCCTGCTTTTTTTTCCTCCAGGCTTTGGGGCTACAGAATTCCTTGTGTGTCCTTTTGCCCAGCCTTTGCTGTTGATTGTGCTTCAAGTTTGTTTGCTGATGTGCAATTGAACTGTTTTAAAAACTAATCCATTGGGAACTCATTAATATAACCCTCCATTCTGCTAGTTTCTATTTCACTCTCCCCTTCAGTGAATTTTTGACATAATTTACAATTCTTGGTCCATTTTTTACTGTTCAGTAGGATTCTGATGTATTGGATGTTTTACTGAAGTTCAGTTTATATCTGTTTCAGTCATCTGCTAGATTAGTTTGTAATCCAAGTACAGTTTATTCTAGTAATCTGGTATCCTTTGACTATGTTGCATATTTGTTTTAATATGTCATGTTGCATTTTTATCTTAATTTTTCTGGTTAATTCCAATTTCTAACATTAAAGCAGTTTTGAAGCTGACGTTCTATTGAGAACTTGCATGCTCATGGCTGCCTTTCGTCTTACTACATGTATGAATAGTACCTTTCTGTTCATCAGTAAGCAACATGCCTCCCTGTGTTATATGTGTGGATCTCCCTCTGGCTTGGTTTGGGGACGCAAAGGAAGAGGTGGCCTTAAACAGCTGCAAAACTTATTTTGATGGTGGCCTCATGCATTTGCATTGCCTGACAGAAAAATATGGGATGAATCATAGTTACAGATAACTCAAATTGCGAGCAAGACTGTTTAGCCCTGCTTAGGTAGGGAAGACCATGACTTTAGGCTAGGTTTCTCAGTGCTTTATGCAGCTGGGCCTTGAAAACATCCAAGGATGGAAGCTGCACAACTGCTCTGGGCAATTAAATTTTTATTTTTTATCCAGTCAGGAGCTCTTCTGTTTGCCTATTATGTCTGTTGTCTTTTGTTCTCCCACTATACATCACTGAAGAGCCTGGCTCTGTCATCTTGGCACCTGTGGGGTAGTTACCTAGAAGGTGCAGGAAGGCTGCCGCTACAGTGCCTCAAAACCATTTCTTCTTCAGGCTGGAGAAGCTCTGTTCTCTTAGCCTCTTCTCACAGCCCCTGACTACCCTGGTGTCCCTTCATTGAAATAGTTTTCATTTATTAATGCCTTTCTTATATTGAAAGGGACTCAGGGGGGGACAGGGGTAATGGGACGGTGACACTAGAGCCAGTATTCCAAAAGCAGTCTGAGTGCCAAGTTAAGGAGAATAGCTGCTTCTCTCTGGTGCTCTCAGTCTGCTGGCTATGCTCCTATTAATACAGCTGAGGATGGTGTTGGCCCGCCTTGCTGCCAGGGCACACTGCTGGCTCGTGTTCATCTTGCTGCCTACCAAGACCTCTAGGGTTTTTTCAGCAGAGCTGCTCCCTGGCTGGGCAGTGCCAGCCTGTACAACACAAGGGGCTCTTCCTTCCCATGCAGAGCACTGTTGTCCTGTTGAATTTCATAAGGTTCCTGTCAGCCTGTTCCTCCAGCCTGTCCAGGTCCCTCTGAATGGCAACCCTGCCCTCAAGTATGTTGGCTGGTCCCCCCAGTTTGATGTTGTCTGCAAACCTAATGCAGTAAACTTGTACAATAAGATGTTTACCGAAGCATTGGGTCTAACTTCACATACGCAGTAGATCTGTTTGCATGTTAGCAGAGCAGCTGTAGTGCACAAGTCTGCTACAGCATTAGGATAAGCTGACTGGTTTCGAGCTGTTAGAAAAACTAGGACCATTGGCTTAAGTGTGATAAGGCAAAGTGTAGGTTCTTAAAGATGTCTAAGGATAACTTGATATTGCTGATTGATGATCAAACTGCTTTTGGGGTATTGTGTAGACTTGAAGTTGTACAACTAAATAGGCTTAAATATCTGAAAGAGGAGGACAGTTATCGGAAAGGCTGACTTCCTTTGCTGTCTCAGTAGAGCAGATTTTTGCAAGTTTTCATTAATTTTGGTCATTGTGACCAAAATGACCAAATGTGATGTGATGCACATACCAGAAGTGTCATGCATGGAGCTGGCTTTAGGTCTCCTAGCCATTTGGAGAAATGGCTTGCCTTAAATTTGTTTCTATTCAATTCTTTTTCATTCTGAAATCATGCATTTAAGTATTTCTGCCTACGTACTATGCAGCTGACTGGATAGCAGAAAAGAGGGTCATGTGTTAGGGGGATCACAAAGTGAACTTGAATCAGTGCTGAGTCTGTATTGCAGGAAAAAGCTGTTTTGATGTGTTTGAAGTATTGATGCAGCATTAACAAGGTCTCAGATGCATTTAGTTTGGGGTTTTGCTTGAGAAAAATGGGAACAAAAGAATCATGTGGAGAGCAGTGATAAGGATCAAGAGTTTTGAGAACATGACTTACTAGGAAAGACTGAATCACAGAATAAGTAACAGTTGCTTAGCAAGAGGAGACTAAAGGGGGCATTGTTTATGACACTGCCTTGGTCTGAAGAACTACCATTTTTGCTAGAAAACTGCAGGCTACTAGCATCTTGTAGGCTACTATTACGGCCTCTGTTTCTGGTTCCTAAGACATTAGAAGATAACTGAAAATCATATTCCAGTAATTAGCATAAGCATATCTAACTGCAGGAGGGGGAGAAGGGTCAATTGGACAGTTGCTCTACTGAGATGTAGCCCCTGCTGTTAGGAACCCCAAGTCACCAAGCCTTATGGAATATAAAGATTTCCTACTTTAATCTTTTTTGTTTCTTTATGAATAGATTATAAAGATCTAATTGTTATTGAGCAGAACTAATCGAATAAAGATGTGATATTTATGCTTCCTCTGTTTTATCAGTTAGAAGGTTGTTTCATGTGCTGCTAAATGACAACGTACTTGAGAATATTTCAGAGAAAGACTACTTTTCTTTCCTTTCCTTCTTGTGATTCAGTTTTTTAAAAATCTTTACCCCATATGTGCTGCATGGTTTTTTTTAAGAACTGTGAAAAATTGTGTCCTAGACAAGCATTTAACAAGGCTGCTGCCTCTGCCTTTTTCTTAAACACATGTAAATCTAATGCATAACTTGCAGTTCTTTGAGGGGCTGGGGTGGGGTGGGGTGGGAAATAAATAATCTTTTTGTCATCTTCTTGACCATAATAAGCTCAGTTATTAATTGTAAACAGTTTGCATTAATTGTTGACTTGTCCAGCTTACTTGCTTTATCTCAAAGGGTACTTGTTTGGTTTATCAATTTATTCCTCTAGAAAAAAATGATCTTCATAATTTCTGTTAACATGGAAATGAATAGAAGATCAGCAGCTGAGAAACATTGCAAGTTATTTGAAATTTAAGCTTATCATGCAGAAAAGTAGTAGGGTAAAGGAAAACGTAATACATTTTGCTCTATGCGGAGCTTGAAGGTACTCCTAAGCAGTTCTTAGCAGGTATCATAGCATTGTTGCAGTACAAATCTTGAGTTCTCTTTACCAGCTTTTATTGCCCGAAGTCCAAAGGATGTGCTAGAAGCATCAGCAAACAGAAAATTGAAGGTCTACAATTCAGCTCAAATGGCATAATAAGAAATGAGAAACATCACTCTTGTCATGTCAGTTTGAACTAGCAGTACCACAGGAGTATTTTCAGTCAACCAAAATTCAGTGGCACAGGGCCATTTAGAGGCAGTTAGTAGAACTCACCTATAAATGTTGGAATTTAACTTCAGTTGTCGTCAAATTATAGTTGAGTGATGCCACTATTACATATTTTAAGGTCAAAGGGTACCTCATTGAAAGCTGTACATTCCTAAAAACCCTTTTCCTGTCTTGTATAAATATGTTGGAACAGTTAAGTCCTTCTCTTTGGTTCTGTTCATGATCACATGTAACCATTCTTATGCTATAGTAATTTAATCTTAAATTTCTGTATGCATGCATCCGGCATTGAGACTAAATATTGGTCCAGTGTCATTTTGAACACTGCCTGTTGTATCGTTCTGGTTCTAGTCTTTTAAATCCTAGGCAGTTGTAGTATTTTCTTGTAATTTGTGGATCTGATGTGTACTTTCTCACTTCAGTGTTTCAAGCTGTTGTGGAGGCCCAGTCCTGCGAAATGGTAGTTCAGAATTAAAGCATCAACCCTGATGTTACAACAGGCTGGTCTTGTTTCTGTCTAAAACAGGATGGCTAGAGATCTGATAACCTAGCACCACAGATGCCCTTGTTAAACAAGTTACTGTTGACTCTTGAGGTTGTGCACAGCGTGGTTGGTGGTGTCAGGTTTTTCTTATACCTGTGGTCTGAGAACATCAGCCTTTGGGAGTCTTGCTGGCTTACTGCTGGCAGATGAGGTAATGATTGTGTGTAACCTAACAAGATGAGCTCACATGCAACAGAGTTACCATCAGGAAAATAAGTAAAATGAAAGGATGAGACTGATTCCCATTGGTGCTGAGGTCATTTCAGACTACTACATCCTATGCTGGCAGTTGTTTCCACTTTCACATGCTTCCTAGAATACTAGGGGCACAAGGATGGCTGAAAGAATTACTTTCCTCTCAAAAATAAATAGCCTGCTCATTCAGCAAAAGATAGTTGGAGGCTTTGCAGGTTGCCATCAGGGAGGCTGAATGCATGTCTCTGCTACTCTGACCTATTTTCACAATTGAAATATCTCCTAGTTTTGTTTCTGAGATGCTAGGTGAAGTGGATGGGTTCTGTATGAACAGACAGCTCAAGTGCCCGGGCTGTGGGCAGAGGTGTGGTGTTTGATAGCTATACCCGGTGCTTGGCCAGCTGGGTAGTCAGCCCACAAGTAGCTCAGCGCTGCCTGCCTCCATCTCTTCATGACTCAGGGGACTTAGGTCACAATAGGTTATGAAAAACTTGAATCCTGTATCCATAGAGTGAGGGGGAAATAAAGCTATCACAGAGGGCAGGAATGAAGGTGGGCACTGATGGGAAGGGTCAGAATTACTGTCTTAGGTATGGGAGGGGATGACATTTAAAAAAACCAAAACAACCTATGAAAAACTGCCAATTATAACCTCCTGGGGAATTTGTGGTACAAGTTCTCCTGGCATCTGCTTTCCTCCAACGTGCCTCCAACAGGGACTTTCCTTCCCCACCCCTACCCCCTGGTTGCTCTTACTTTCCTGAAGTTACCAGAGGGCTCTGAAGTCTAAAGCACAGTAGGTCGTTCTGCCCCGAAGAGCAAATCACTTTCGTTTTTTATTTCTGGCATAAGGAACAGGAGTGGTTATTTGTGCAAGACTTTATTCTATAGTTCAGTTACTGGAGAGGGAGAAGATAACTTGACCTCTTTGAGTGGCACCTGTCTGCAAACTCTTTAGACACTTACACACAAACTAGTAACAAGAAAAAGGAAACTTAAATTTGGATTAGGAAAACCATACCCACATACAAAATTGGGCTTTATACAAATGAAGTGTGTATATAAATTTGTAGTATGGGGCTTCTTTATTTCTATCTAATAGTGGGGGGTGCAGGGGGCAGGGGAAGAAGATGCTTGTTCTGAAAAAGGAGTGCTCTGTGTATAGATTATTAAGGCATGTATGGGACCCTGGATGAGATCAGTCTTTCTTCAGCTGCTGCCTTTGAGTTTTGCTTAAGAGTATTTGAACCAGACTGCTGTTGAAAGAAGATTAGGCTGCTGGCAAAGCTTTGATGTGGGCTGAAAAATTTGGAACAGCTACAGTCAAGCAGCTGTTGCAGTTTTTCAGTAGCTTGCTGGGGAGGCACCTGTTGTGTTGCAAGGTCAGGTAGAAACTTTGGTAACAAAATATTTGACCTGGAAGAGGAGAATGTTGGCTGCTGTTAGTCCACACACAAACTTGGAGTGTATTTTATTCATTACTGAGTTGGCTTAATTTCCCCTAGAGACATTTGTAGCATCTTTAAAAACTACTAATATAATCAGAAGTAAAGGTTTCTTTTAGGTAACTTTTTAAAAGCTGCAATTAGTAAATAAGGGAAAAAATACCTTTTAATGTATTGAATGAAGATAGTAGGATGCAGAATTACAGTGTTTAAAAACTTCCTACAAATTCAGAAAATCTGAAAGTAGGCTTAAAGTCTTGACTGTCATTCATCGCTATAAAAACTTACCATAATTAATACCATCTATAGATCAATTTTTATCTTGTGGGTATGGGAACATTCTCCCTCTGACTTTTTTCAATATATTAAGAAAAGTAGAATTAGTCCAATGTTTATTTCCTTATTATATAAAGAACATCCCAGGAGAGTACTTATGTTGAATCTGCTAGAAATCACTTTTATTATTGCCCTTTGCAGCTTGCCCAGTACAGCAAATGTAAGGTATTTGCTGAGGTTTTGCTTTTTGTGTGTGTGTGTGTTTTGTTTCTTATTTTTTGACACTGCAGAACTTCCTGTGTATTTTCTGTTGGATTTTTTTTTTCCCTCTCATATCTTGATAGTTTCAACTATCCATGTAGAAATGGCAGGGGGGTATGTGAAATTCATGCAAGTATTTGTCTAGTTTCTTTTCCAGTGTTGCAGTTAGGATGCTAATTAAAAATAGTAATGCACAGAAGTTTCTGTTGATTTATAGCAAGTTTCCTTAGTACCTCAGGTGAGGTTTAAATAGACGTACAGCATATTTTCTACTCTCAATCTAGCCATGCTAAAATATTTTAAAATAATTTATTTTGTAAGGTTTGTTTCTTCTGTTCAATTTGGTTTGAAATATTTGACTAAATGTATTCAGTTGTGGTAACGGAAATCTGAATGCATCAAAATGGGACTATAACTAATCTCATTATAGCATGAAAAGCTAACATCTCATTCATGTAAGTATTTTGGGCTCCTTTATAGCAGATATTTAACTGTTGAAGATGGAGGCCTTGTGACAGAGACCTAACTTAAGAGATTCATCTGAAAAAAAATGCATGTGTGTACATAAATGGGTTTGTTAAAAAAACCACTTTACTAGAGATGTAGGATTAAATGCTTTCTGTTGAATCATGTAAGTACACTGTTGCATTGTCTTTATGATAAATATCAAGAGTATACTTCAGGTACAAATTGTTGTTGATTTGGCTTATGAAATGGAGGTCATCAAAATACAATGCCCCAATAAAAAGAATAGTTCTTAACTTGTGTTATTTAGAATCTTTATTGTTTATGCATAGGCTGTATGTGTTTGCTACACATGGGTTAAGTGTGAAGTTAAACACTAATGCTCTTTGTTTTATAAAAACAGCTTTAAATACTTTGTACTTATCAAACAGTATTTAGACAAAAAATCCCAACTGATTAGATTTAACGTACAGGAACTCCAGATCATCTACCCTCTAGACAAAAGCAGACTGGGTATGATATAAAACCAATTAAACACAGTAGCTCCAGAAATCTGCNTCACCAAAAAGGTTGTCAAGCGTTGGAAGAGGCTGCCCAGGGAAGTGGTTGAGTCACCATCCCTGGAGGTATTTAAAAGATGTGTGGACGTGGTGCTTAGGGACATGGTTTAGTGGTGGACTTGGCAGTGCTAGGTTAACAGTTGGACTTGATGATTTTACAGGTCTTTTCCAATCTAAACAATTCTATAATTCAGTGATTCTAAATGTTGCTTGCCTCATGGGATCAATCTCCTATTTAGTCTTCCTTGATTAATCGCTTCCTGGATAGCAGCAAGTACTTAAGCAGTTAATTGATTCCTAGTTATCAGTGGTTTATATTGGTCAAATTCTTAAAGCATTGCAGAGGAATGAAGTCCCTATTCTCGCAGCTGGTTGCCTGTTAGACAGAGTCACCGGGAGCAAGCTGTGTAACTGGTGAATTAGATGTCTGCCCACGGGGCTGTAGTCAGCAGCCTGTGACAGTACTGAGAGAGGAAAATGAATTTAACACGCACGTTGCCTCAATTTTTTTCAGACACTGGCCAGAAGAAGACCCCAGACAAGAAAGATGGGCGACGAATGTCTTTTCAAAAGCCTAAAGGGACTATTGAATATTCTGTAAGTTACTGCTTTATTATTAGAATGTTATTGCATAGCAAGTGCAGACTTAAAGTTTCATTACAAAATATTAGCAAACCAGTAATATGTGTTACCTTTAATCTTAGAATTCTGTGTATCTGATAGCTTATTTTGACAGGAATTAAATCTGGAATTAGCTAATAGTACTTTAGTAATGCTTTTTTTAAGTTTTATTTTCTTCAAAAAAAACCAAGCTAATCAATCTGTTGACTGGTTCAGTTTTAGGTAACTAGTTAGAAACGGTAAATAACATGAATTATACAATCATGTGCAAGTTCCTTGCTTTCAGCATTATTATTAAACTGTTGACATCAGGACAAATAACAGAATGAGGTTAGAATGAAGACGGGGGGAGCTATATTTTGATACTGACCTTCTGGCATTCTCCTAATAATTTTCATAGATCTATACCTTTTACTGTACAGATCTGTTTCTGCAGCAGTATCTGAAAATGGAGCCTTTCTCTGCCTGTTCTGTTCTTGAAATGACCCTCAAACTGTGCTGCAGTCAGCTTTTCACATTTGTGGTTACTAAGGGAAACTGAAGTGAGAAGTATCTGTCTTGTGTTATATACTGGAAATATAATTAAGCCTATAAATAATGCTTATAGGGTTAACATTAAAGTAAGGAAAGTCTGTCACAGTTATCTTTGAATGCTTTTGAAGGCGGACATGATAAAAATGAGAACTTCTTTATAAAAAGTCTTTACTTGGCCTCTTGGTCTTCTCTTATTCCAAGATTAAAGAGATATAGGGGAGACTTAACTCTTAATGTTACATTAAGCCAAGCTGTGATATGGCTTAACTACTGAGAAGGCTGTGATAGTCATTTGGAGAGAGACAGAGGATGTGTGTATTGGAGTGAGAAGCACTTCGTTAGTGTGGCTTATATTGGGAATTTGAATATCACTCTAGCCTATACTAAAGACTTCATTGAAGCAGAATTCAGAAAAGCAGAAAAATTTCTTCTGATTAAGTTCTAGCAGCTGAAGAATGGTAAAGTAAACATGATTGTTGTTTCTATTACATTAACCCCATTTTGTCTGGAATAATTGGAAAAAATGCTGAGGTGTAACTCTAAAACTGGGGTTCCTCTTCAGTCAGTAAATCCCTTAGCTTGTCTCTTGCCAATATGCGCATGGTATGTAAGATTCCAGGCAAAGCTAAAGCACCAAGTTTTCCTCTTTTAAATTAGTATATTTGTGTCAAGTTGCCATGTACTTCTGCAGGTTTTTTGTGTTCCAGTAGGTGGGGTTTTATTTGCAAAAATAACTTTCTTAATACATACTGAAGTAAGTATCATTTCCTTGTGAGTCAAAAAGACAATTCACAAGAATCAAAGACTTTTTGTCTTTAAGCTTAGTCCAGATTCTAAAGGAGCCTGTTGTGTGTATGAAACGTGGTGCATTTAAGCTTCACAAGAGCGGTATTCTGTCTGGTCTTGCTGTACCTCTCACTCGTGAAGTACTTAAGTAACATCAAGTTTTCAGAGCTTTTGGTTAAGTGTCCTGCACATATGTCTTCATAAAATACACAGATCTAACCTGTACTCACGTTTTCCCCTTCTGCACACAGCTGATGCATGTGAACAGGCTCTAAGGATCAACAGAGCAGATAGTTCAGGTGAATTACTGTTACTAGCTAGAACTTTTAGTCCTTTTTATGTTGTGAAAATAGCATTTTTACATTGCTTATTTGACATCATTATATTGCTGTTGCATTAGAAGTATTTTGTGTTATGTGTTGTACAGACACAACCAGTGTCTGCCTGCAGGTGTTAGAAGAGCCAGCTACAGATAAATGAAGGAACATAAGCGGACAGCATTGGCCATGGATCACCAATGATACTAGCATGGTAGCAGTTGCATGACTTCAACAAAAGCCTTCTAACCCATCTTCCTTTTGAGGAGAAAAAGGAAATAATTGTGGCTATTTTGCAGATAGCTTTTTCTCAAATGCAATAGACTATACAGCAAAAGCACTTTTTGTTGAAAGAAAAATTACAAGTGAGCAATGGAGGCAGATGATCTGGTTTTGTTGGAGGCTTGACTGTGAGACTTCACTTCCCCTGCCCCACTCCTTTCCCTTTAACTCTGGGGATCAAAGGCTGTGCTTTTCTGAAATAGCAGATAAGCACCATAACACGGAGTATGTTGTCCAGATCATGAGAAGAGCCTGATGTCAATTAATGAAGGTCATACAAGCCTATAGTAGACCAGAGTCTTAAGACTGAGTTTTAAGCCAGACTCCTCAGTGTTGAACTGTCGGTCTTCCTGCATGTGATCTTTTCCCAGTTATTTAGTGGTAAGTCCGACATCTGGAAACTGGGTCTTGACTCTCTTTTCAGTTGGAAACCAGTTAGATAAGTATATTGAGAACAAAACTACAGGGGCTTCTGAAGTCAGCTTCTTAAGGTAAAGCAAGGAGGAATTTTTGATCCTTTCTTACCTCAAGGGGCATGGGTGGCAAGTGTTTTTGTGGTGACCATCAAACAGGTGAAAGTTCAGTAGAATTTGAACCCACATGAATACTTGGAATTTCTTGCTGTAATGACTTGCTGAACATGTTTATTTTGAGAATAGATAAATGGTATCTGCTGATAATCTTGCTAGAGTAATTGTGGGTTTTGCTTTCAATCCTAGGGTAGCTGGGATAGAGAGTGCTAAAGGTTCTCTCTTCTGGTGCAGCTAGTTTTATTGCTGTTGTAAGTCTTTACATGCTGTTCAGACTAATACACTTAGGAGTCCTTGCTTTTTTTCTTGGTGCTTCCATTTCAAAGGCAGGGATTGTGTTCTTGTCTGACTGTCACTTTTCTTTGAGCGTGCCACTGTCATAGTCTTTTTCCCAATTTTGGGGAATTTTGAAAACGTGAATGAAAACATAATGATGGCATATGACTTTATCTGTTGCATCTTTTGCCTAATTTTAAAATGATTTTTGGAGTTGCTTTTATGATATTTACAAGTTCCTTTTTCCTGATGTTGCATATAATAGAAATCAGACTTCTTAACAATTAGTTAATATAGTCATACTCTCTTATTTCTAAAGGCTTGGGTACAGTACCAAAGTTGTTGTGTCCTCTTTTCCCCTTTGTCCTCACCCCTCCTTCTAGTCTTCGCATCTCTTTAATTTTGTTAGTTCCTTTTAATACTCTTAAACCATTGTTTTATTTTTCTGGTTCTTGGACAATTAGTCTTGAAATACTTAAAATCTTTGTGCACTCTGATTCATATGTATTCAATGTATAATTTTTAATGGAAGAATGAGTGAGCTCCAATTGTTGAAATGCAATGATAGCAAAGTTCATTAAAATATCATAGAGAATTTGGATTTAAATAAGGTTTTTAAATAACTTTGCCAGCTGCTAAACTGACAGAAGTGAAGGCAGTTTGAACCATAGTGGTGACTCCAAAGCTGTTTGTCTACCAGTGCTCACAAGCACACCTGGCAAACATGGGTATATAAGTCGTGCTCTGTAAGGGGAAAAGGGGTAATGGGATATACCTCTGCTCAAATGGGGACACAATGATTTGAAGAGAGTGTTTGATTTGGGATTTTTTTTTAAAAGGAAGATGGAAGGTGTGGCTCTTTCTGTATCTAGCCATATCTGTAAAAACTGATTTTAGTTAACTTAGAATTTTAGACTTATTTGTGTATGTATATGTAAGTGACTACATAAGGTAAAACTAACTAGGTAGTAAGGCCTTATGTGTCTCATATCTACCTAAGAGAGTTGATGACTAGAAGCTCTTGCTACTGAGTATAGGAAAGCTACTTATATTTTAAGAAGCTCTTTTTCAACAGAAGTTTGTGTGCGTTAAGTTTAACGCAGTCCTGACTAAGTGATTCTGGGCTTTTTTATGTTTTCATTAATTGGTGTCTTTCAATCTTCATACTCAAGTCAGTATACTGAAGGAAGCAAAGCCAATGCATGATATGTACTGAACCACTTCAAGCACCAGCTGGCCTGCTCAAGTCCGTTTCAGACTGTTTCAGTGTTTTCCCATGTCTCTTGGTTGTTTTTCAGAGGTTTACTTGTATTTGAACAAATCTTGACATTCAGTTAAAATCATGAAACAATGTAATCACTGTTCATCATCCCTCTCTCTTCTCAAAAGCAGGAATTGTCCCATGAAGATTCAACG